>VYZW01052499.1:30221-49541 GCA_013401315.1 Balaeniceps rex
TACTTTTCTACATAAATACAAGTTATAAGAACAGCAATTATGACTGTCTCCACAATAATGGTAACATTAACGTGAAAAGAACATGTCCAATCGGGAAGTTAAGAAGCCTTTTGGCCACATGTACAGAAATACTTAAGTACTGGCTGATCCAGATAAGCCCATTACTGGATTTACTGACATGTCTGAGTCAGGTACAAAAGGATACATCTATGGAAGCATTTTAGTTTGGATCAGGGGTGAGGTTTTGAAACAAATCTCCCATTCATCCCCACTTACTGCACATCGTTTTGCACCGTGGCATGATTTCAGAGCACACTAACTGGACTCTTTTTGGATAAAACCAAATCAAAAGATGCACTCCAGCCACTAACAGGCATTCAGTCAATGGGGCCAGACTAGACCTAGTGCTACCGTGAAAGTAAACCCCACTGAAATGCTCATCGTGTGCATGTTGGGTCAGCATCAACTATTTGTCTTCTACACATCTGCTCCTATTTGTACTACTTGCAAAGCAGTCACAGCCTAATTCCCCCTGACTTTAAAGAACCTCGTGCCAGCAGCAGCAGAGAATAGGAAATCAAGATTTAGCAAACCATTTCAGGAGAACAGTAATTGGAGGAATTATTAATTTAGTTGAACAATAGTTGGGTATTAATCCATAATCTGAAGACCAATGGCAGTAATCAGAAGGTAACACAGCCAATAGAGTTCCGTTTCTCAGTGGTATCCTTACGTTTAGGAAATAACAAATATTGTAGACTAATTCACCTGGCTCATCCTGAAAAGACCAAGTCAGAAACAAAGGAAGAACTGGAGGAGAACTGCCAGGAAAAGATAAGGGGAGACACTGACATGGAAAAAGGACAACAAATCTGACCTAATAAATAACAGAATTCAAGATTCAGAAATGGGTATTCCACAAAATTTTAGAGACAATTAGGATAGTTGGTTTAATTCTTTGTTTCCAGTCAGTGAGCTTCAAAATACTGTCCAAGGGAAGAAGAATAGGCATACGTCTTCAGAACTTGCATCCATTTACCCAGTCCAGAGATATAGGTCAATTAAGCATTTTATGCTAAAGGAGACTTAAAATGAGACATGCAATTCCACACAAGACCACTTACGAAAGTTGTTTTTTGTGGCTGCCAGACCAGCAGTGCCATTCTCCAAAATAAGTGTTTCTGCATGGGACAGAAACTACCAGAAATGAGCAAAGAGCAGAAAGAAGATGGCTAGATCAATGGCCACTTCAAAATATTTTTTATTTTTTGTTGAGGAAACTTCCTGGAGAGTATAAAGGCCAATGCATGGGTGATCATGGCAAACCAAGATTTATTACAGAGATCTTTAGGGAAGTGACTGACACAGCAGAAGAACTATTTCAGTCTTAGTTCACCATGATTTTCTCCATCTTTCAAATCATATTCCCTGTAAGTGTTCACCTCCAGGAGTTGAAAGGCAGAAGAGCCATCAGATTGGCCAGTATGTCCTCTTCTATATCATAATTCCTAATTATCCCATCTTTCAGAACACAATAGTAGCATATAACTTTTAAAAAGGGAAAAACAGTCACTAGAAATTTCAGCATGCACTTTCAGAAGAGCACAAACCTCTCTTTAGTGTTTTCATAAAAAAATCCCATACCCTCCTCTTTTTGCTTCTAATATTTTCAACTTTCCAAGGGATTGATTTATTTTTTATTTCTTTTGGTTTTGTGATTTCTCCTTTCTGGGATGAAGAAGTAAAGTACTGAAATATTACAAAAACAATGAAAATATTTGTTCCAACCAGGGCCAAGTACCAACACAAAACACACAAAAGCTTTGCTCTTAGCCTCCCAGCAAAGGTCCGTCAATCCAGAAGTCTGAAATAGCACTGCAGAAAAGAGCAGACAGAGTTCATGCTGATCTGATCAATGACTTTTTGGGATGTCCAAGACTGGAAATAGGTGCTAATTTAAAATGAGATTTTAGGTTTTGGACTGTTTGGGAAGGTAACCAATATCTACAAGAACTTTTCACAAGATAAACTTGGTCTTTGAATTTCAGATACAACTGAAAGAAAAAACAAATTCCCAACAAAAGGGGGAATCTGAAAAGAATAACAAGGTGATTTTGAAAGCCTTGTAAAGTTCCGAGAAGTCTCTTTGGTCTTTGACTCTTTGGCTGGTGATGCTGGATATATGCAAGCAGTAATCAGTTCCAGGCCTGCAGTAGCAGTGCTCACTCATAATAGAATAAAATTATAGCTTACATAGGAACTCAGAATTGAGAAAAATCTCTGACTATTTGGCAAAGAAAAGTATCAGGAAAGCAGAGGGGTGGAGAGGGAAAGGTTGTAAGGAATAAGAAAAGAAAATTGTACTGTTCGGCCAAATTACACAACATAGGAGAGAAGAGGGGCAGAAGGACGGCAACAGCAGAAGGATCACAAAGCGAGCTCAAGAACAAATGGACATGGCACAAGTCAAAGAATTTGACAACGGGTACGTTCAAGGAACCTGGTCCATATACCGTTATCCGTGGAGAAATGTCCTTGCCACTGCAGTTAGTTTTCACCACCATATCAACACATTCTCTGATGGACTGGCACACGTACATGACAGTCTTCAAAATGAAATTCAATATACTCCTGTCCCCACTGGAAACCTCACCTTCTTACCCAGTCCCTGCTAATGTAACCAGTTGGGCCTGGAAAGATGCCATATGTGATCATCTCCTGTATTACAGCTTTCTTTGTCGATGCTGGAAACGAAACCTCAGGCATGATAATACCAAGAGTTAACACACACCAGCACTGCTATGCCAGCTCAAACCAGTTACATTTTTCTGACTCTGTGGTGGTTTTGAGTTTTCCTTCTCTCCTTCCCCCTCCTCTGATCAAGGACACACATGGCTACCCAAAAGCAGCAAAGCCTTTCTACCAAAATTACTCTCCTTTAGTAACAAGACCGCAAAAGACTGAAACACACAACACTGTCTGCCACCACCCTATTCTGGTTGATTGTCTTTTAATAGCTACAATAAAGTTGTGCAAAGGAATAATATTCCACATCCTCGACTCTCCCGGGCAGTATATGGACAATCCCAAAGGAAAGTGTGCCTTAGCTGAATCTGCTACTTTATGAGTAAAACAGGAAGTTCAGTCCCCTTTTATTGTACCTTTTTATTTTTGAAAGGCTGCCCAAACAGTTCCAAGTTGAGTTGAAGCAAAGTTATTGATGTCAAGAAGCCAAGATCTTTCGCCATGGCTTGCTGAATGAGGAAGGAAGAAAACTGTTTGTACTCAGCTGTCCTTTGCTTCTCCAGGCTAGCTCTGAGCCAAAGAAGCAGGAAGAGGAGAAAGATGAATAAGTGAAAAGGGATAATGTTTATCTTTTAACAAAATCACAATGTTCTGCTCCTAGCTCTAGCAGCCAAGACTCGCTGTTGCATCTTTAAGACAGATAGTCTCTTCTCTGAGAGACGACAGGCTAATTATAGTGCTCCTGCCAGAGGGAACTCACACATGCAAACCATTATGTAAAATATAATTTTTTTCTTTAAGAATGCTCAAGATCATTAGACATGGTTTTTTCAATGCTAGAAAATCAAGCCAAAAATGAAAATAAACAGTTTCAAGTATTTGCAACATAATTCCCTCATGCATTTATGGAAATATAGTAAAAAGCGCCTTAAAAATGTGGTTTGACATTTCATGCTGCTCTGTTTTTCTGTTTTTCCAGTTCTCAACATTTGCCCTCTTGTCCTGTATCATTTCAGTTCCACTGCAGTTTGGAAGAGATGATGGTGGTAGCCTTTGTCAATTCTACAGTGCTTTTTCACTTTTCAGCTTGTTTCAACTGGTGGGTGACAGAAAGCATCACAAGGACTTGCCATAAATGACAGAAATGCTTTATAAATTCTCTTCTGCATAAAACAAATGTAAACTCATTGTATGCAAACACGACAGAACCACTCACCACAATAATTACATGTGCAGCATTGCTTCCCTAACGACGTGTTTTGGTAAATTAAGGCTAAAGTGATGATCTGCTTCATTTAACAAGGCAATACCACCCCTTTTTCTGAGCTCCCCTTCCTCCAGAAGGGGTTTGTTCGATAGACTATCACAGTCAAGAGCAATCCTCACTTTAAGACAAATATGGAACAAATTCACCAAGTTTGGCTATGATGATGATGTGAAATGGCTTCATCTCTGTTTTATGCAGAGAACTGAACTCCCACCTACCTAAACGAATTAGTATTTTAAAGGTTTTGTCTAGTTTATAAAGCACGGGACTATTGACAAACCAAACATCAAGGTCTAATGGATTAAGCAAGCAACTGCATGCCACAAATTCCTGAGTTTTAATCCAGACTCTCTTGGTGCTCACCTTCTTGTTCCATAAAATTGAGATAATATTTATCCTCTACTTCATGAGGGTGTGTGAGAGCGAGTAAATGTTTGGACAGCTCTTCAAAAGGTCAGGTCCTAACCAGGCACCTGTATTTTACTGAAGTAAACTGTTTCCTCAGATTCCCATGATATGATCATGGTCCCCTTCTCCGGAGCCTCTCACATCAGTTCATAATAACCATCCACACGCATAAAGTTAGGCGCTGACTTGGGGCTTCAGAGTGATTTCACCTGTAAACTCATTATGTATATAAATTATCCCCCCACCACAGGAATAATTCAGAAAACATAAGTGCTAAGAAACTTTTAATTTATGACTGATCTTACGGCAGAAGCATGACACCTCCCGATGTGTTGGTAAATTGCCATTTAACATCTGAATTGCGTAAAAACGTAAAGTGGAAGAATAATTTATTTTATACAAAATGTTTTAAGAACCACTTTCTTCTAGATAGTTCAGCTATTGATGCTCTATAAAGGTTGAAAGTAAAAGCTTTAAAATCCCATGCTTTATTAGATGGGCAATTCCAGAGACTCGACACGCTGTATAATCCCATCAGTGGTTAGTTCTCGACAAACAAGTCACACATATGGAAAAAAGACTCTAGACCAAGGCAGGAGGGAAAAAGAGGTTAAATCGGTTACAACCAGGTTTTTTCTCAGTTTTAACTCATAAGTGATGACATAAAACCCAGAAAAAACAGCTCCAACTTGAAAATGATTTAAATTTGCCAGCTCCAGCCATTTCTGGAATCCAGCCAGCCTTAATTTGGATTTAGGCTTCTCAAAGTTTGCACAGCTCTAACTTTAACCTGCTGCAGCCTAAAAGGTGGACCTGGTTAAGAGACACAAAAAATATTCCACGTAATTCAACACAAGTGACAGTCTGTTCTCTCCAGGTACCCAAGCGCGGGATCAAAATGTTTTAGTTGCTTCGTTCCAGGAGAGGGTGGTGCCATGTCTTTATGAGCAAAGCTGTCCACCTTCGAAATGCCTTCTGTACCCACCTAACGCTGCATAAGGATAATGCTCACAAGAGGGAATAGGACTTGTTTTCCAGGAGAGAATATTTTCAGAGTCAAGCTTGTAATTTGTATTTGCAAATCTCCAAATTCAACAATTTCTCAGCCTCTATAAACTTGCAGATGGAAAGATCTTGTATTTGGAATAAATAATGTCTAAGCTTCACCTTCATTACAGGTCATTTTCTGTCAGAAGAGTGCTACATCCTGACTCCTGGAATACACAGAAGACCTTTGTAGTAAAGCTATCGCACCGGGCTGTTCCAAGTGCGCAGCTAAGGAGGTTAGCATTAATAGTACCATAGAAGGATTGGGTAAAAAAAAAAAAAAAAAAGAAAAGAAAATATCCCAACAAGCATTGATTGGGAATGCCAATAGGTCTCTCAGGATCCTGCCTGAAATTCAAGGGTATTTTTTATTTTAATACATAGAAATGAACTTTTGTACTTGTTAAAAAAAAAATCACAACATTGAAACATAAGTACATTTATCTTTTTACTATTTTTCCAGCCCTTTTCCCAAAATCTGCTGGTTATTAAAACATTGCTGTGTAAATAAAAAAGGTTCTGCTTTACAACTTGCCTTCTCTTTTCCCTGCTTACACACACAATGTGATCATTGTTTGCTAGATTACGCTCATTCTCATAGCAACAGGCTTTGATGTCACACAGCAAGTGCTATGACTTCATTATATGTATACAGAACACAGAAGGATTGTGTGAAAACATCTACCAGTCTACACAATAGATATCCAGTGCCTGAATCAAAAACCAACAGAAGGTTTGGAGCAGGTCTCTGACCATGGGGAACATATAGCAAATATACAGACCGTGTCAGGGTACACAAGAATATCAGTTACAGCTATACAGTGTTTGATCAGAGGATCTCAAAGCACGGTTTGACATCCGTCCTCCCAATGGCATTAAAGAAGATAAAAGATATCCTTACAGGAAAACAAAATGGAAAAAAAATATTATTTGTTTGTATTCTACTTGTCATCAGCAAGTTGACAACATCATCATCAACATCCGTAGTTCACAGAACCCTGAGCTAAGCAGTAGTGATACCTGCAGCGTGCAGTAAGGCAGGGCAACCTTATATAACGCTGAAGCCTACAAAATGTTGCCTTTCAACAACGCCAAGTGCCAGGTCTTGCACTTGGGCCACAACAACCCCATGCAACGCTACAGGCTTGGGGATGAGTGGCTGGAAAGCTGCTTGGCGGAGAGGGATCTGGGGGTGCTGGTCAACAGCTGACTGAATATGAGCCAGCAGTGTGCCCAGGTGGCCAAGAAGGCCAACAGCATCCTGGCTTGTATCAGAAATAGTGTGGCCAGCAGGACCAGGGAAGTCATCCTTCCCCTGTACTCAGCACTGGTGAGGCCGCACCTTGAGTGCTGTGTTCAGTTTTGGGCCCCTCACTACAAGAAGGACATGGAGGTGCTGGAGCGTGTCCAGAGAAGGGCAACGAAGCTGGTGAAGGGTCTGGAGCACAAGTCTTATGAGGAGCAGCTGAGGGAACTGGGGTTGTTTAGCCTGGAGAAGAAAAGGCTGAGGGGAGACCTTACCGCTCTCTACAGCTACCTCAAAGGAGGTTGTAGCAAGGTGGGTGTTGGTCTCTTCTCCCAAGTAGCAAGCGATAGAACGAGAGGCAATGGCCTCAAGTGCGCCAGGGGAGGTTTAAATTGGATATTAGGAAAAACTTCTTCATGGAAAGGGTTGTCAAGCATTGGAACAGGCTGCCCAGGGAAGTGGTCAAGTCCCCATCCCTGGAGGTATTTAAAAGACGGGTAGATGAGGTGCTTAGGGACATGGTTTAGTAGTGGACAGGTACGGTTGGACTCGATGATCTTAAAGGTCTTTTCCAACCAAATGATTCTATGAGTCTATGAATGAGAGACTATGATTATTACTATTATTAATAAGCATCATATAAAAAGATGCATCAGATACTGAATGCTGTTGAAGGGGATCTAACAGGACAGAGTTGTGCAGTTCTTAAAGATGACTGCATTTTCTATACTGTAATAGTTAACGATGACTTATTTATAAAACACAGGTGACCACATAAAGTTACTGAGTGGAAGGCACCTTTTTTCGTAGATCAAACAGCATGTGGTAACACCACAAAGACTGTGGCTACTCTGAGGGACAGGGTTTAAGACTTCAGCTTTAGAGCAGCCAACGACACTAAGACTTGACCTCAAGTTAAAACAGTCTCAGGGAATATTCCTGGGCTCTCAAAAAACCCTTTTACACTTAAATTGTTTGACTAGCCCCAGGAATGCTTTTGGCACAGGGCAACTACCATTCCCCAACGCCAGGACACAGCTCAGAGGTATGTGGGGGCCATAAACCATTCTCAGGAGGTGGTTTGGAGACGGCCACCCTATTTTGGAGGATAAGAAAATTGAATAATATGGACACAGGCCATTCCGTGCTTGTTAGACTCAGTGTCAGAGAGCACAGACACAGTTAATCTCCCGGTACAGACATAGCTTTATGCAGTCAACTCCCTAGGCTCCTCTGAAAACCTCAGCCCAGATAGCTGGAAAAGTGTCCTAATTGAGTAGTTAATAACTGCAGTGCAAGCGAGCGTGCTTTCTAACTTAAAAGCTATTATTTTAATATCCACCCGAGAAATATGCTTTGTTGAGGAAGTCGAATATGAGGCAAAACAGGTATCTTTGTGTTGCCATGCAGGCTGTGTTTATATGCTGATAAGGTCTTGTTCCACTAACGAGGGGAAAAAAATAGCCTTCACTTTCAGCAAAGCGAACTGCTTTATCTGACACAGCCTCCCAGAAAAGCAGCGTCCTTGCGCATTAGAATGGGAAGCCTGCCAGCTTGAGCTAAATTGCCTACAAGGAAGAAGACATAATATTACAGTTAATATCAGAAAACATTGTAATTTGCTTTTTGCTTGCAATTTTATCTGACAAAAACAAGGTGGTTGGGGAAAAAGAAACAACATAAGGTGTGCCTGGCTGCCAGCAACTCCTTAACCCTATCTAGTGGGGAATGCTTTGCTTGATTCAGAGCAAACTATCGTAGGGCCGATAAAGACAAGATCAATAAAAAAATTAGGCTGAGAAATCAGTTCATCGGGATGAGAGAGAGAACAGCCCAGGATGGCAGAGTTTAGAGAATGGATGAATAGCAGAAAAAGGCAGAGAGGGGGTAAACAGCGATCTCCTATTTCGTCTCTTATGCCAGAAAAGATGGGAAAATAAATAAATAATGACATTTAGTCCTATCACTGAGACAGTTTAATACAGGTATTTATATGAATACTTAGATCAGATATAGTTCTGTTATAGACTCTACTCGGCTCTGGTGAGACCCCCCTGGAGTATTGCATCCAGCTCTGGAGCCCTCAGCACAAGAAGGACATGGAGCTGTTGGAGCGGGTCCAGAAGAGGGCCACGAAAATGATCCGAGGGCTGGAGCACCTCTGCTACGAGGACAGGCTGAGGGAGTTGGGGTTGTTCAGCCTGGAGAAGAGAAGGCTGCGGGGAGACCTTCTTGCGGCCTTTCAGTACTTAAAGGGGGCCTATAGGAAAGATGGGGACAGGCTTTTCAGCAAGGCCTGTGGTGACAGGACAAGGGGTGATGGTTTTAAACTAAAGGAGGGGAGATTTAGGCTAGGTATAAGGAAGAAATTTTTTACAATGAGGGTGGTGAAGCACTGCAAGGGGTTGCCCAGAGAGGTGGTGGAAGCCCCATCCCTGGAAACCTTTAAGGTCAGGTTGGAGGGGGCTCTGAGCAACCTGATCTGGTTGATGATGTCCCTGCTCACTGCAGGGGGGTTGGACTAGATGACCTCTAAAGGTCCCTTCCAACCCAAAGCATTCTATGATTCTACAGGAAAACCTCTTCCTGTGAAGTGTGACTTAAAGAACCATAGTAGTGACTGTACTAGAGTTATAGTAATTATTTATTCTTCCTTCCATTTTCTCTGTTCAGTTTTGAACGCTATTTGTGACATTCTCTACACTTCATTGCTATAATTATATCCCATATTTGAGTGTTTCAAAGCATACGGGGCTCTTCAGGGATCCAACACAGAGCCCAAATAACCCATTCAGACATGGCAGAGCCACAAAAGAGGAACAGCCAGAAAGAAAGGAAAAGAGAGCAAAGACAAAGATGATGATAAGAGATCATTAAACACAGAAGCAAATGACATTGCAAACTAGCAAGGACTTTCTGGAGCTGTTCTGGATAGGTAGGTAAATTGTCTCTTCAGCTCGTGGAAGAACACATTGAACTTTTCCACATTTAGATTTGATTTTTTTTTTTTTAAACATGGACTTCACATTACCTGGTTAAATTGTATGTGTTGCATATATGTGTAATGTACTGAATACTTTGGTTTAAGCTGTAATTTGCAACAGGCAGTGCATTTCTGGACGATTATAACATGTCTCTGGTAGTGTTTTAAGGCATGAAGCCAAAAGGCTGGATGACTTAAACTACCCGAGATGTGCAATAATCCCCCGGAAATGCTCTGGATTGTCTTACAGCTATTATACAATGTGATATTTATATTATGCATATAAATAAGAACAGCTATGGCTGTGTATTTAGTAAGCCTTACTCACATCACTACAGCCTATTAGCAGCAAACTTAAATGTTCAATTTTGTCAGAAATTTCTTTCAGTTTAACAGCTGCCACCTTTACAACTCTCAATCACCTTCACCAAGACGCATAAAGGTGGCTTCATGCTCAAAACTAATGGGCTACACTTGTAGCCTACTTGTCCTGGTTTATTTAGCTGCTTTGGATACGGTCAGTTGTATATCCTTAAAACCACAGCTTCCTTTAGCGGTCATGACTTTATCCTCTCCCCACTCACCTTCCACTTCTCCTCATCCCTTTAGGATCTCCCTTTAGGAGACCTGCTTCTTCAGTCCTTTTCTCTGGGACCTACAGTAATTCAGCCGCCTTCTATTTATCTTCTTTGTTATTTTTAGGTAACTTCTGTGCCAGCTTGAGCTAATGACGTGCACCAACAGTGCTTACATCTGCCTTTGGGCTGCTCTCTCGTGTCTTCTGTCTGATTCTGCCTCTCCATCATTGTCCTTGACAGCTCCAACTAAATATTTCTCATTTTAATCCACTTCCCACATCTAAAACAAGACTTGCATTCATACGCTGCTTAGCTCAATGAGGTTTCAAGTTCCAATTAAGAGCCCTGGGGTGTGATTTTAACAAACATGACAAAAAATGACAGAAATCTCCAACAGTATCATGAAGTTTCAAATCCGTCAATTACTTTAAAGTTCTGGGTGCCACGTTTTTTCTATATTTGGGTATTTGCCTTGCAAGTAAATATCTGTCTATTCATAACGCTGAATGTGATTCCTATGAAGCATACATTTAAATTGCAGTTCTTTTTCTATCTAATTCTTGACACATAACTTGTTTAAAGGGTTAGGATGTAATAACATTGCACAGAAATTGTGCTGTTAAATAAAATTTTTAAAAAACATTAAAAATTCATATAATAGAAACATAAAATATTCTAGGTTGAGCTTTCAAATACTTACTATTAACACGAGATGGAAAAACTCAACAGAAAGATCAACTTCTATCTTAAAATATTTTTACTAATTACTGTTATAAGCAAGATCTCTCATAGCTGCAATTGAGAGACAAAAAATATCTTATTGTTTATTTTACTTTTTTAATAAATCTGAGAATATTTTTGGTATAGTAAGTTCCAGCTCTTCTCTTACCTCCATTTTTTAATCTGTATTTGTATATTTTATTCACTGAGAACAGAAAGAAAATGTATTTACATAATTAATAAAATTATAAAACTGGTAAGGAAATTCAGAGGCATAATGGATATCAAAACCACTATTAAGATGACTAATAAGTACTGAGATGCAACATAAATCTGAAAATAATATTCTGTATATAAAAAATGGCATGAATTATTAATATTTTAGGCTTAATAAAACAAAGTAATTTGTTCCGTATCTAACAATCCTATCATTAAATCATTACAATGCTAACATCACCTTCTACATGAATTAAAAGACATCCCAAAATCTTTTCTGCTTATTTAAGGCGCATTCATCTCAATTAACTTTTTTCATTTTAGACCACAGACATCTCTCAATCTGAGCTAGTCACCCTCACCTCCAGTTATAGTCAGTGATGAGAAATATGCTGTTTAGAAGGACACGCATCTCTGAAAGTGCCTTCTCCTATATGCCTGCATCTGGCAAGATGAATTTTGATCTCATTGTTTTGGAAAATCTGAACTTCTTTAGCTTAACCATATAAAACTCCACCATTTATTTTATTATATATGTTATTTTAACCATGTTAACCATATAGAGTTGAGCTTTCTGAAAAAAAGAGTGGCTTATCATGAACATTTTCATTAAATGATAAATTATTACTGGCTTCCTTTAAATATCAAGCCAGTTGTCAACATATCAGACTGAAACTCCTGAGACTGTAGTTCCTTTTTTTCAATGACTGCAAAGTTCAGCAAGCAATATTCTTAAAGAGTGACTTGCCATACAAGCAACCCTCCCAACTTACTGCACCTTAAAGATAGGAGTTCACAATACGAAAACAAGAGTGCACAGATCTCTTTTTACAAACAGGAGAATTTAAGTTCCCAAAGTACAACTGTTCTGAATTTACACACCTTACAAACTGGAAGGTGAACAGTTCAGAAAAGCACACACCTTTCATTCATGTGTAGGATGACAAAAACTTTATATTTATAAAGCCCGAGGGTATAATGAGAATGCAGAGAACCATCCTTGTGGCTTGCTTAGACCACACAATAGCATATTCAAGTTGAGGCACTGGACTGCATCCTCTGCAAGTGCATCCTACAACACTTTGCTACCCCCAAATATTGTTGTTTTTTAAAACACATGTAACATATAAACTAGCCGCAGCAGTACTCTCCTGGTCAACTGGAACAGCTGCAACCATCTGGGTCCCTGTTGAGCAAGAGGATGTAGGTAGCCCTGCAGCCTGGGCCAGTTCAGCACACTCAACACCGCACAATTTGGGGATGTGTTTCTGGATGAGCTATCATGCCCTCTCAGGATAAGCAATGCACCTTATAGTTCAGAAAATGCCTTTTCAGCATTCTCCTCTGACAGTCCTAGGATTTATATTAGTAGCGTGTAGAGACCCAAAATTAATCTGAGAATAATGACTTTCAGACAGAATCTTAAATTATTATTATTATTCCTCCCACTTTTCTGGGGAAGGCAGATAGAGAAGATATATTCTATTAACAAAGCCTGGGCCTAGAAAAGTGTACAACTAAGTGTTGATGCCTTTTAGTTTGGTTTAGAAAGAAGTGACAAGCAGATAACAAAATTGGTTCTGAAATATTTAATCCAGAAAAGATATCTCAAAAAATAACCTTGAAGCCATAAAACAACTGTTTACCAAGTCTTGCTCCACTTTGTTATTATCACATTGACTCAGTGCTAAATTAAGAAATACGCCTCAACAAGGAGCAGGCCATACGATACGTTATCAGGTTGTAATGAAGCAACAGGCATATCTAGCCACCGGGAACAACAACCTCTTATGAAACTCACTCAGAAAAACATGTCTCAAGTTTTTAGTTTTGTAAAGGCGCACCTCTGACTGATCTTTTCTGAAGCACAAACTCCTGGCAGAAGGACTGACTAAACTCTTTGTTGACCATGGATCCCTGGTAATGAAACCACGGTATACTTTATGCTGCCTTTATAGAATCTCTTCATTAATGTGAATTACATCCAGGACACTCCAGTAAGTCACCTATTTGCAAAGTTTGAAAAGTAGAAAATGACAGCAAATTCAGCCTTTTGCGCATTGGCTTGAATTTCAGACTTCGTAAAAACCTACAGTTCTGAAAGGAGAGGATCATCTTAACTACATTTTGAGACCAGATGATGACAGACTAGCTGAGCTTCCGGTGAAGTCCTATCAACACTTTGGTGGCTGGCAGCACAGCTACTGTCATCAATTAGGTTAATTAAAACTATATGGCACGCAGGCTTCATGTGCAATTCCTAACATGGTTAGAAGGGAGGCAAATGTGTTACAGCATGATTTTAACTGTAAAGGGTACATCTATAAAGCGTTTTGAATGCAGGTCTTGAATCCAGAGAATGAGAAGACAGAAAACCTGAATTTACACAATCCCTAAATATGCTCTCAATAAGACTGCAATTCACAGTCTCATTGAGGCTGGAAGGCTCCTCTAGAGATTGTCTAGTCCGACCCTCTGCTCAAAGCAGGATCACCTAGAGCAGGTTGCTCAGGGATGTGTCCACTTGGGTTTGGAATATCTCCAAGGATGGAGACTCCACAGCCTCCCTGGGCAGCCTGTTCCCACATTTGATCAGCCTCACAGTGAAAAAGTTTTTTCTTTTTAAGTGCAATTTCTTCTTCACTCCTCCCTAACCAAGTATTTATACACCTTGATAAATTCCCCAAGGCTTCTCTTCTGGTTGAACTGTCCCAGCTCTCTCATATGAGAGATGCTCCAGTCCCCTAATCATCTTAGTGGGCCTTCACTGGACTTGCTCCATTATGTCCACGTCTCTCTCATACTGAGAAGCCCAGCAGAGGACCCAGCACTCCAGATGGGTCTGACCAACGCTGAGCAGAGGCGAAGGATCACCTCCCTCGATCTTCTGGCGACACCCTGCCTAATGCAGCCCAGGGTGCTATTGGCCTTCTTTGCCACAAGGGCACATTGCTGGCACATGGTCAACTTGGTGTCCACCAGGCCCACCAGGCCCTTTTCTGCAAAGCTCCTGTTTCAGATGCTTCCCTGTGGAAAGACCCCACATGACATGCAACAACAGAGTCCAACAAAGGTTGAAAACCTGAATATAAGCCACAGTATCATGCCACACCAACCGGGTATCTCTAGCCTAAAGAAGTGAGTGAATGGAACATGGATAGGAGAGGGCACCATGCTGCAGATTTTCCTAACAAACTCTGCCACCATAAACACAGCCACAACACAACAGGATCAATATTTGCTGGCCAGTAAGCAAAGGTAGCAAACTTTCTAATCCTCACAGAAAATACATATAAGAAAAAAGAAGATGGAAAACTACCAGCGTAAGAATTAGGCCAAAAGCAAAACCCTGGGCCAGATATCTCTGAACTTGTGGAAACATCAGACGCAGGAGTGAAGCAGCATGACTCACGTCACCCAAACTAAAACTTAAACCCAACTGCTCAAGGATTTGAAGAAAGAAGGGTTTCATAGGCAGAGCCAAGCTTGCAGTGCATCAAATGGAAAATTCCTCAGAATATGGAGGAAATCGGGTTCCACAGCTCAGCACTTCCTGCAAACAGAAAGCTGAGAAGTGAGGTTAAAGGCAAGTGTGGACAGAGGTCTGCAATGATAAGGTCTGCAATGATTCCACACACTCAGTGTTATAATAAACCATACACACTGGGACCAGACCTAGCAAGAAGAAAGAGTTTTCCTTCATGTCAGGACCAGGATTGTTGATATTTTATTTTGATCTTGGTAAGGCACACTAAAGAGAAAGCTACAAATATTAGAGATTAACTTGGTTTTCCTGGTTCAAGGTTTAGTTTTCACATTGCTTATATTAAAAGTATCTATTACAAATTTATATTCATTTAAATTGCCGCTTTATGACATTTATAATTATTTATTTTAATGCTGCAGTGCTGAGCCCACACTCACAGCCCATGACCCTGTTTTCTAAAGTACAAGAGGAATATTAAACAAAATAAAACTTTTTCCTCAGATGTTAACAATCTTCATGTACAGGCAAAAGGTACACACAGAAAAAAAAGAAAAGGCAATGCAAAGAAAAAAATGCTCACCAGCACGACTGATATCAGCACACTGACAGCCTAATTACTGACAAGGTTTTTGTAAGCATCGTGGAAAAAAGGCGTGTTTTGAAGGAATTATTTGAAGGACGGTAAGATAGTTTTGCATATATTTATCACTTCTTCACAAGCATGAGGGCCTCAACATGGCATAAAGATGCTTGTCTGGTGGTTGTTTTTTTAAAAAAAGGAGCATAAGTGGACAAGCAATGCTGCAACAATTAGAAAAAAAGGTCTGAAAAACCCTGTTTCCCCTTTATGACAAAATAATTCCATACATAGATTTTCCCATATACATAAATTAGTAAGGAAGGGGATGTGTGTGGGGCAGAAACAGGCCCCTATTAATTTGTTGCACTCCCATCGTTGCCACAAAATTTGGTGTATGCTTTACACACTTGTTTTTGGTGACCATTAAAGGCTTTCATTAGCGGAGACATGAAGTATGAGGTTCAGCAAGTAGATCCTTGACAACTGGGCTGTTCACCTCAAATTATGGAGAAATTTGAAAATCCTTCTGGTTGTACCATTTCTTAAAGCAGTCACGGGCACCATGCTACCTGCAACAGGCAGGTGTTTGAATCCCTCCTCCTCCTCCACAAATCCATCCCAGCTGCTTAGCATGGAAGACAGAACGAGGTTTAAACTAAGAGATCATCTTGTTACCTCTCCCGGTGTGGGAACATCTATCATTTTTCAGAAACGCAGCATACAGTTGCTGATGTGATGGAATTTAATGTTGTTTATACACACATTTTAGATCTACTTGCTCAATTTGAGTAAGAGAAGATTTTGGCAAATACAGAGTAAAAATGCATGTATGTGCTCAGTATATTTAGCATTTGCATCTATTCATAAAAAAATAATGCATGATATTAGAAAATAATACTGAGCCAAAATGTTAATGTAGTCTCTTCCACATGCCAAAAACTTGTGTGGGTATATGCATAAAGAACGTACATACTCCGAGAGAGACACTAACATCTTGTAATGCAATATGTTTCTGTTATACACACTCCAGACTTCCTAACAGCTGCATATTTTAATATACATAAACTCATACTTGAAAAATAATAAAATGTATTAGTTTTCCACATTAGGCATTTATGACCTAATTTAGGAGAGTATTACATCTTTATAACTTTTAAAAGACCCATTTTGATAAAACATCCCCATAAACAGACTGAGAAAATCAGGGTAACAAGCATCTGTTGCTGCGTTGTTTTCTTAATGGGGTAATAAAATAATAACACATTTTTATAACTTTTCACAACAATATAAAGTATTAAAATTGAAACTGATATTGAAAAATGTTCTCATGGTCCATTTTATTTTATTTTTCCACTATGTAAAGTTACAGTACTTACCAGATTAATATTAATATATCTTAATTATGTTGACATATGGAAATTTGCCAAAGACATTCAAAGAATGGAAATAACTTGTTATTTCCACCACTCTAATTCAGGTGGTGTATTTAGCCCATTTTATTCACAATGTAAGAGTAATATGAATATTTATAAGAATGTATAGAGATACCATGTATAGAAATGATGACCCAAATTTTCTGAGGGTTTGCAAAAAGGGTTATTCCACTGACTTTTAAGAGCAATGCTGATTTTTTTCTAATCTACCTGTTCTAATAACCAATTATCAAAATTTTATCTCTAAAACCAAATGTCACACATAATCATTAGCTTCTTCCCAAAACCTTACGTTACATAGTTGTCATGTTTATTTTTTTAGAAAAAAGATCAGACTACGTTGTGTAACACAAAACTAATGAAAAGGTATTGAAAATTGTAACTCTGAAGCAAAATTGCTATATTTAGAAAGGCAAACTACCACAAATTTTGCAAATTATTTCCTCTGAAACCATGCACCTGAACATCAGGAATTCAAAGTGGGCAAGCTGCTGACCTGCACTCAAAGTGGATTTTCACATACACAGTTTACTGAAGCACTGGCAAAGCATGATTCATGGCTCTTAGGGATGGACGTGACCATCTGATCTAACTTTGCTGCATAACACAACCCACACAAGCTTCTTGAATCGTCTCTCCAGATCGAATAGCTGTGGTTGAGCTTGAGCATAGCTTTTACAGAAGCATCTCATCTTGATTTTAAAATTTCCAGTCATGGACAATCTGTCACAATCATTGGTTGTTATTTCAGCACTTAGTTATGTTGTTAAAAATATTTACGCCTTATTTCTAGTTTGAATTTGTCTAGCTTATATGTCCGGCTGCATACTAGGAGAAGGACTCCACCCACCTAAGCTAGAGCTCTGCAATGTCAACATCTACACACATCATCCTGTCAAGGTAGAGAAAAAGGCACTTCCACAGCGTGGTCCATTTGACCCCTTTTAAACACCTACCTTAGGAAGAGACAAATTACAGCCCAGAAATGCTTATTTCTCTCAATTGACTAACAAAGGAAATCTAGTCATTGCGTTCAGATACAGATGTTTGTACCCAGCCAGAGGAATCCCACCCTGAATACCCTTATAACTTAGAATGCTAGGACTGAAAAACCCTAAAACATGAGATTTTTCTTCTTTAGTGGGTCCTTAAAGACTGACTACACAACACTTTCTTCAGTTTGATAAATCCACAGATAAAGCACTGTGTGTATCTCCATGTTGGTATTTTCTCGTCTTTCACAGTTTCTCCTAGATGTTTGAGCCCTTTCTAATTGTTGAGTTTTTTACTAAAACATAAACACCCAATTTTAGCTGTGCTTGCCCCAGTACAGCAGAAAACTCTTCTATTTCCTATTCCCCTGCTTGTCTGCCCAAGGACTGCATCATCCCCTACCAGCTACAGAGCTGTACTGGCCCCATCACGTTCAAGTGATTCCTCAAGACTCCAGGACACTCTTTCAAAATCACTACTTTGCAAGATATAGCCCCAGAGCCTGTAAAGGTTGCTCATTTTCTTAATTCTCAGATGAAATACTTAACATCTGGCTCTTCTGGAATGAAAATAGTTTGCTTACACTTCATTTATCAAATGGTAACTCAATAACTCTCTGTCACTAACTTGTCCTCTTCACTACTTTACAATCCCCAATTAACTTTTTTCCAAAAATATTTGACAAGGAAACCAGACCCTAAATAAACTACATTTGGAGAACTGGAAAGTTTAAGAGTTTGCAATGTAAATTTTCCAAACCTGCAACACTGACTACGAATGCAGAGCTCTGGCCACTCCGCCTATATCTATATTATACAATACAGCAGCATCAGGGAGTTCTCAGACCAACTAGCAAAGCCTTATTGCCTTTACGTTACACTGCACTCGACTCCAGGTTTCTTCTGTGCCCTGACAAGGTACCCAAAGGTCCTAAGACAGAATATTATTCTGTGTGTCTGCTTCAAGTCAAAGTATCTATAATGATGCTGGGGCTACCCTACCAGAACCACATCTTCATAGCATGAAACGGAGGGTATGTATTGAATTCAATTGAGACGTGGCTTAAGAATACATGATGGTGTTTGCATGTGCAAGGCTTCCTGGCATAGTGTTGAAGAACTACATAGATGAGGATATCTAATAAACCTGGACAGCCTGGGTTTGTCCCTCTGGGAAAAGTTTCTCTGACTTGGTATTACAATGTCAGTCTCAGTTATAATGGTGAAAGTCAGAACTTCCCAATGTCTAGTGCTGTTCTTGGGGTATCCTCCTCTTGAGAGGAGGTTGTAGTGAGGTGCGTGTTGGTCTCTTCTTCCAAGTAACAAGCGATAGGACGAGAGGCAATGGCCTCAAGTTGCATCAGGAGAGGTTTAGATTGGATATTAGGAAAAATTTCTTTACTCAAAGAGTGGTCAAGCATTGGAACAGGCTGCCCAGAGAGGTGGTGGAGTCACCATCCCTGGAGGTGTTCAAAAAACGTGTAGACGTGGCACTTTGGGACATGGTATAGTAGGCATGGTGGTGTTGGGTTGACGGTTGGACTAGATGAACGTAGAGGTCTTTTCCAACCTTAATGATTCTATGATTCTATTCTATGATTCCATATGTCAGTAAGTA
>VYZW01052503.1:5367-74461 GCA_013401315.1 Balaeniceps rex
CATGTGCAGGTGAAGTGGAAAGCAGAGCCTTGGACAGAGCTGGTGTCCATGTGGAAGGCCTCTGACGGGTTTCTTCTGCTGTCAAACCACTCTCAATTCAACCACCTTCAAGAAATAACCCCATAAAAAGGGAACCAAGGCATCTTGCTGGGGTTTGTGGATGTCCTGCCGCAGCCAGACACTCTGCTTTGAAGGATTCAGAATGTTCACATAACACTGCCTTGGATGCTAGTGAGGTGGGACCTCCTTGGTGGGACCTCTGCATCTCTGACAAAGTTACCCTCCATAGTTAAATATACCTTCCCTGCAGCAAACATCAGAGAAAAAATGTCTTCTCTTGAATCCATTGCATAATGGGAAAAGGAAGAGTGACTAATTCTCCAGTGCTGATATTAGTGTATATCTAAACTCCTAACAAGCAGACTGTAAATAGGTCTAGTAGGTTTGTATCTAAACTAATGAGCAGACTGTAAATATTTGCTTAGAGCTTCTTGCTTTGCAGGGGTAGACAAAACTCTCCGCAAACCACTTAGTTATTACCATACTCTTGCTCTGATATCTTGTTTTAAAACATTTTCATTAAAGAGATACTAGAAGGGTTTGAAGGATGCTGCTGTGTTAGTTCACAGGGTCAAATTCAGAGGTGAGCTGTGAGTTAACTCTCTGAAGCTCAGATCTCGACAGAGCTGTTAGCAGCTGCTCTCTCCATGCAGAAGGAGGCTGCCTCTACATGACCTCTGCAAACAGGCAGGACTGAACCCTGTATGCCAACCTTGCTGATGGGATATGGACCAGCACAGACACAGACCCTGTTAGGACAGGGTTCTATGAAGAACAAGACAGTTCTGCCCATTTCATCACCACACTCATATCAAACTGAGCCTTTTAGAAAGTTCCCATTTGACTCTCATTTTGCTGGAATTCTCCCTCTCATTTTAAGCCCTCCATGCTTCTGCTTTTGACTTGAAGAAAGTGCACCAAAATGCCAGGAAAAAAGGTTATTCTCACAAAATTTCAAACCTAGGAGCAATGTTTTGGAAATCTTACTGGGAAACATCCTTGTGAGATTCCTGGCTTGCACAATTAGAGAAGATTATAATTTATGCTAATTCAATGAAATAAATGTGTTTGTGTCAGTGTAATCCTTCAGAGGAAAAAAAAGAAGGCAGTGTGTGTTGGACTTTATGATTTTAAGGGTCTTTTCCAACCTAAATGATTCTATGATTCTATGTTTCTCCTGATAAAACTTTGGAGTGATGTTACCTGGCTTTGCAACAGGCAATGACTCCATTCTCTGGTTTTTACTTCTTTAGAAATTTGGCCATTTTCGAGGCAATTCCTTTCCCTGGAGCACTTTACTAAGGGTTGGCCTGACCTCAGAAGAGGTCGCAACCATAGCAAACTTACTTGGCTACCTGCAACCTGTGTGACAGCCCCAGACTTCACACTAAAAGTACTTGCCCTGCACACAATAATTACATCAACCAAGTGTGGACATGAACACTGTCTGACTTAGGGGCTCAGAGGACCCACAGCCTGAACACAGCACTTTAGAGTCACTTCTGTACTCCTCTTGAACATCTCACATGAGCCTTGTAATGTCATCATCTTATAGGGTCCCTAATGAGAATGGGAAATTACTGTGAAATTTAATAATGTGTATTGAAAAGGAGTAGGTAATACAACTGGGTTCAAAGAGTGTATCATAGCCTGAGTTGGAGAGGGGGTCACAGTTTGGTGCAAGAACCAGAAAGTGGTATTGTCCTCATAATCTCAACAAAAAGACAAAAGCAAACTCTGTGGTACTTTGGACCAGTCTTCCCTTTGGAGTTAATTGGTATAACCAATGACTCAAAGGAAGCTAAAGTGATTTACACAGCTGAGCAGTTGGCCCATTATGCCAAATTAACATTATACTCTTGATGTAAGTGGGCAAAAGGGCATGCCTGAGAAAGGCAGTCTCCTCTGGACTGCGGCAAGCTGTGCAGGCTGAAATGCTCTGACCACCGTCACTGTGATGAGCCCAACAGTCTCTGGTGGGGCTGAATGTCCTGGGGCAATAGGGGTGTACACTAACATCACATGGAGGTAAGCACTCACAACAGGCTTAACTGCAGTTTTCCTGAAACAGTGTTGGGTTAGTGGTGACTNAAGGGTCTTTTCCAACCTAAATGATTCTATGATTCTATGTTTCTCCTGATAAAACTTTGGAGTGATGTTACCTGGCTTTGCAACAGGCAATGACTCCATTCTCTGGTTTTTACTTCTTTAGAAATTTGGCCATTTTCGAGGCAATTCCTTTCCCTGGAGCACTTTACTAAGGGTTGGCCTGACCTCAGAAGAGGTCGCAACCATAGCAAACTTACTTGGCTACCTGCAACCTGTGTGACAGCCCCAGACTTCACACTAAAAGTACTTGCCCTGCACACAATAATTACATCAACCAAGTGTGGACATGAACACTGTCTGACTTAGGGGCTCAGAGGACCCACAGCCTGAACACAGCACTTTAGAGTCACTTCTGTACTCCTCTTGAACATCTCACATGAGCCTTGTAATGTCATCATCTTATAGGGTCCCTAATGAGAATGGGAAATTACTGTGAAATTTAATAATGTGTATTGAAAAGGAGTAGGTAATACAACTGGGTTCAAAGAGTGTATCATAGCCTGAGTTGGAGAGGGGGTCACAGTTTGGTGCAAGAACCAGAAAGTGGTATTGTCCTCATAATCTCAACAAAAAGACAAAAGCAAACTCTGTGGTACTTTGGACCAGTCTTCCCTTTGGAGTTAATTGGTATAACCAATGACTCAAAGGAAGCTAAAGTGATTTACACAGCTGAGCAGTTGGCCCATTATGCCAAATTAACATTATACTCTTGATGTAAGTGGGCAAAAGGGCATGCCTGAGAAAGGCAGTCTCCTCTGGACTGCGGCAAGCTGTGCAGGCTGAAATGCTCTGACCACCGTCACTGTGATGAGCCCAACAGTCTCTGGTGGGGCTGAATGTCCTGGGGCAATAGGGGTGTACACTAACATCACATGGAGGTAAGCACTCACAACAGGCTTAACTGCAGTTTTCCTGAAACAGTGTTGGGTTAGTGGTGACTCAGCCACACGCTGTTCTTTGCATTCCTAATGGCAAAAAAACCTGATGATTTAATCATCTGTCTGTACAAAAATAGAGCCCTGTGTAAGCAGCAATGTTCCTTGAACAGGTTCTCATCGAAATGAATTATTTGCTGGCTTTTAAATGAGAAATCAAGCCCTCATCCAGGAGGATAAGGGCGTAGGTGGTCTATTGAAATCCCACCTTATGACTTCGGATATAAAAATAAATAAGCAAGCTGGGCTACACAGACACTTAGTCCAACAAGTCCATCTTTCAGGAATTTGAAGTGAGTTGGCAGATTTTCACTCTTCACCCCAAAATGTTCCCCTTGTGCTTTTGTCAGGAGTCAAGCCTGCATCACAAGATCCAGTCATTTCAGTTTCCAAATTAGGTGTTACCCACAATAGGTAGAGTAGTTATTTACAAGACAATTACATGCACTCTCTACAGCTCTATTTCTGTGAGCTGAAAGGAAATCTCGCTGAGATCTCCTGTAGACTTTCCTCCTTCCTTGACTTGGCAGTGAAGGACAGAGGGCAAGTGGCCCCCAGGACGGTGTGCTTCAGGCTGGTCCCATTTGTAAGAGGTGTACTGGTGTCAGGGGTGGCCTGTGATGGGAGGTCAGGCATTGTCCTGGTCCTTCCTTTACACCCCAAATTCCTCAGACCTCTCTGGCTACCATCAGGACTCCATGCTGGGAAAAGCAACATTAGGGATATTTCTCTTGGGTATCCACACTTAGGGATTTTTAAGGCAAAATGCAGATTTTTTTAAAATTCCACAAGTACTCCCTGTTCCTGACTCTGTGTGTGTGTGTGTGCACACTTATGCACATGTGTGTGCTTGTGTGTATATTCACCTACATAAATGCCCTGCTTCTTTATGGGCTATGATTGAAGATACTCACATGCCGAAACTATTAATATCTTCTGATCTCCTGAGACAATCTCGCCTTCTGCAGATTTCTGCCCCAATATGAGTAAGAATGGCTAATTTTTTGACATGTCCCTTCTAGATGAAAGTAAAACAGGAAAAGAAGGACTCTCCAGGCAAAGATTTGGTGTTCGGCATCCAGGCATTTCAGATGTAGTTTTATAGATGGAGACTGAAATGTGTAACCTGATGTAATTCAAAGTTTTAGGAATAAACGTTCCAGACTTATCACATGGAGTCCTTCACAACACACTGACTAGGTATCAGTGTTTATTACACACCAAAAGGTTCATAGCGGTAGTGATACGGCAGAAGGAGATTACCCTAGGAGGCAGTGGCACAGCATTGCTCTGGAAGGATCTTCCAAACATTTCACTGAAAATTTAACAGTTCAGCAAACACCAAACACAAAAATATGGACACTGCTGAGGTTCCCTATGTTCTTCTTCAACTTTGAATCTCTTCTGTGTGTTTGGCTGACCACAAGATAAACTCTTCCACCTTCACGCTCCAAATCTGTACTTCATGCAGATGATTTAAAATGAAAGTGTTCTTGTGAAGTCCTGAGAGTGATTTGGACTAATCATCTTTACTGTGATGGAAAATTAGGAAATAAAGACAGACAGTTATTTCATTTAGAAAATCAGCTACTTTAATCTGCTGATGCAGTATCCTTTTGTTGGCAAAAAATAACAGGCACAGAGGTATAGTAAGGAGAGCAACTCTGTAGCTTCAGCTTTTCCATGTTTGACATGCTTAGTGATGTGGAAGAAGTGGTTGGGATTTACAACATCAATGAGAGACAGGTTAAAGCATGGTTAGGTGGTCTCTGTCATGATCGTTCAGAAATGAGACATGGGTATAGCTTAAAGTCTCCCATAGGTCAAGCACTCCTCACTGGGTCAAATTTTGGATCAGACCCTATGGCAAGATCTCTGATTGCCCCAGGAGAAGACCCCTGCACATTGGAAAACTGACACATCAGAGTCAAGATCTCCCTTGCAGAACTGGGAGGAGAGTTTTCGTTCAAGGGATTTGCCCTCAAACAAGGGACTTGCTGAAAGAAACAGATCAGTCTCTAGTGAGGTTAAAAGATGCACGTGCTTAACAATAGGGCAGAACTTGGCCACCTTAATCAAAAATGAAAAGGCAATAAAAGACAGCTTGACCTGATTGACTACTTCCATGCAAATACTATCATTAAATGCACTAGAAGACAAACATAAAACAACAGCAGGGCAGAAATTGGCCCTTTTGAAATAAAGCTTAGAAAAAGATGAGAAATCAGCATGATCATGCAAAGGATACGAGGTATGCCCCAGTGCTAGGTTTCACTACCAGCTGGCTGGTTGTATGAAGAGTGTCCTGGTTTTTGCCTGGGTTAGAGTTAATTTTCTTCCTAGTAGCTAGCATAGTGCTGTGTTTTGTATTTAGTATGAGAAGAATGCTGATAACACACTGATGTTTTAGTTATTGCTAAGTAGTGCTTACCCTAGTCAAGGACTTTTTCAGCTTCCCATGCTCTGCCAGGTGCACAAGAAGCTGGGAGGAGGCACAGCCAAGATAGTTGACCCAAACTGACCAAAGGGCTATTTCATACCATATGACGTCATGCTCAGTATATAAACTGAGGGAAGTGGCTGGGGGGAGCGATCACTGCTCGGGGACTGGCTGGGCGTCAGTCAACGGGTGGTGAGCGGTTGCATCACTTGTTTTTTCCTGGGTTTTGTTTCTCTCTCTCGTTCTTCTTTTCATTGCAATTTTATTACTATCATTATTATTATTATTTTATTTCAATTATTAAACTGTTTTTATCTCAACCCACAAGTTTTCTTTTGCCCTTCCAATTCTCTCCCCCATCCCACAGGGGAGAGGAGGCTGTGTGGTGCTCAGTTGCCTCTACTAATCTACGCCTTAGAGATTTCCAGACGCAGAGCCACTGGGTTTGTGTTCAAGCTCCCAGGTGGAATATATTCCTACAAGAGGAAGTCTTTCAAAAATGTCTGACAGAGTTAGGAGGAATTTGGCCAGTTCTGTGCTCCTAAACTGACTGATCATCCTGAAACCCTAGCTGCCTCCTCAGCTCCAAATGGAAGCTAGAAGGTCTGCACCAACTCTGTACCTTCTTTTCCAGGGAGTGGGAGGGTCCATTGAGTGGGGTAAGTTAACAATTGACTCAGCTGCAAACACACTGGGTTTTGCTGTTGATATAAGTCATTGTGACACAGTTTTTGGCATGAAAGTGATTACTGGAGGCAGAGCAGTCCCATGTCAGGCATTCCTATTGGTGCCTGGGCAATGCTGGACTTGAGAATCAATTAGTCACTGAACCTCTCCTGAATTACAGTTATATTCAGTGACTAATTGTGTGTGCTTTGGTCATCCTTCCTCTCTATTAATGTGTTCCTGCTAATTAAGGACCCTGAGAAGATATCTTTCAGCCTATTATATGGATGCAGGTGGGAAGGGAGGCGCTTGTGCAGAAGTGAA
Source organism: Balaeniceps rex (assembly GCA_013401315.1). Lineage (NCBI taxonomy): Eukaryota > Metazoa > Chordata > Aves > Pelecaniformes > Balaenicipitidae > Balaeniceps > Balaeniceps rex. Next base: position 11,902 of record VYZW01052503.1, read on the forward strand.
GGGAGAGGGAGTTAAGGGAGTTTGTAGCACAGCTAGTTTTCACCATTTGTTTAATCTGTTACTAAGGGTCATTTGTCAAATGGTGGATGCTGTTCCTGCCCCTCCTCCTCTTGTTCACAGTAATGAACAGCCTGGGAAAAAATTATCCCCTTTCCAAAGAATCAGCAAAGAGGAAGAGTTGATGATAATGGTCCTGAGAAGTGAGGGAGTTGTGCATGGATCACTTCCCAGGACACAAAGTCTGTCTGCACACTCTGCACCCAGGAAATGAGGTTAATCAACACCTGTTCACAAGGACAGTGAAAAGATCCTCCTCATGATGATGGTGAGACTGCGGTCTTTGCTGCTTGTTTCCTGAAGCAAGTGGCTAGGCACCAATACCCAAGCAATCAGGTGGGTGATGTTCTCCACAAGACTTTGTCTGAAGTTGGTGGGAGAGTTGTTCCTCCAAGGAATGAGGACTTGGGCCTTGTATTGTTCAATACAAAACTGGCTTGTCAGTCAGCCAAGGGACAGAAACAAGGCAAACAAAGTGACAACATCACATAAAAGTTGCAGAGAACGTTCTCATGGTAGAAACTTCAAGTGGTGGGGAATGTGTTTTGTGGGACCATTTGGTGAGAAAATGAATCAACTTTCCAGCTAGAAGTTTGATGGTAAAGTAAATGGTGGTGTATGATACATTTGAGACTTAGTAGTCCATCTGGCAGTTTTGGAAAAAGCTAGAAAATAGCTTTGTAAATTCAGTTTGACCATCACATTTTAGATCTAATTATTTTATCAGTACAAGGAGGCAGGTCCATCATTTTCAAAAGCATGGAGTGACATTGCCTGCAGCTGAATAAGGGATGTGTCACATTAAATATCAATAGTCAAACTCTACTTTTTAGAAGATCTTTCATTTTTACCTGGTGCTATTTCACTTGACACTGTAGAAGTTGTTGCTGTGTTCATTATAGATAATGAACCAGTACATGAGATTAAGGAGCTTTTACAGAGACAAGGTAAAAATCAAGTCAGGAAATAGAACAAACACTTCAACAATGACGTGGCATCTGTAAAAGGAAGTACTCTTCAAGGAGGAAAAGTCACACCAGCGTGCCAGTCAAAGGGTCAGAGCTCTCCTGTGGTCCTACAGACCCTTGTAAGGATTGCAGTCAGGTGTTCAGTTTAATAATCAACAGTAGTTTAATTAACTAAAGATTAGTTATTTAGGTGATTGTCTCTTTCTCAGTGTGTCTGGCTTCATGATAACAAAGTTGCTTGGGAGGTCTTGCCTTTTTATGTGTATGAAATGTGGGGTATTTTTCTTTAAATATCTTCTAAATATAGAAAATAGGGGAGTATTAACTGATAGAAACATAAAAAGCAACTTTCTGAGCACATTACCCCAGACCTCCAGTGTCACAAGGGGGATCTAGGTGAGGGTTCACTCTGTAACATTGACTAAATTCTTGGTTCCCTGAATTTCCAGGAGACACCTGACTGAGGCATGCTGTGCCATCATCCTTCTTGCTTTGCCTTCTACTACTGGCCTTTGCACTCTTTGGTGATGTAAAACAGGATGCAAGGAGGCAAGAGAAAGAGGTTATTCACCTGAATATCAACCTGATATGGAAGTGATCCCAGGCCTCTGCCTAGCCACAGCAACAGGCTGAATCCTTTTATTCCCTTTCAGGAACTAGTTAAATTCCTTCTTAAAAGTACTTTGGTATTGTGCTTGCATTTCTTCTATTGGAAAGGTCCTTCCTTCCCTCATTGTTTGGATCATCAGCAACCTGCTTCTACGTTTCCTAATTTTATTCATGGCTAGTTAGCGTTTGTTTGTTCATGTGCCAAGGTTACTTTTTAGCTTGAATAGCTCTTTTCACCTCCCTCAGGTTTACTGTTCCTTGATGTATTTACACTCAGCAGTTACATCCCCTCTCAGCCATTGTTTTGCCAAGTGAAAATAGCTGATTTCTTCAGCTGTCTTGTAAAATTAATTTTTTGTAAGGACACAAAGTTACAGAATAACAGTCATAGATAATTGCTTGCTCTTGCAGTTAGAGCTAACCACAGAATCTTCCTGTACTAAAAAAGGAGGTAAAACACACTTTGGCTCATAACCAAGGCCAGCATTTTGAAACACAGAGACTTAAGTCCTTATCTCTGGTGAAGCATGTAAGTAAATGGTCTCTTACACTAATGTGATGAGCACTTTGATTACCCATTGACTTCAACGTCTAAATAAATTTCTTATTAACTAATGTCTCAAAATGCTAATCAGCACCAACATTGGACAATGTTGCCCTAACTGTTGGTATTTTCTTCTGTATTTCATTATATCCACACTGTTTCTTCAGAAGCACCCACATCTCACTAGATTTCTTACAGGTCCTGACACCTATCAGGAGTAAGTAAATGTTATTTCTCTCTCCATATATGCTAACCGGAATCAAAGAGGACATATCGATTCCTCAAGGTCAGAGAAAGTTGGAGGTAGGCATAGGCAATGAGCTGTCAAGGATTCAGACCCCCAGACTCCTTCAGTGATCTTGCTCTATCCCATTTGAAATCAGAAAAGGAAGAAGACCAGAAAAGTAGTCAAAATATTTTGGTAGGTGGTTACTGATTAAGAGGTGTGGTGATGAGGTTATGTTTAAGATTGCTTTTCCCCTTTTGTTTCTGTGCCTGTTTTATCCAGATAAAACCATTGAACACTCTGGATGTGCTTTGGAGGGTAGAGTTTAGCCTTTCTTTGATTCTGTAAGGTTGTACACCAAAGGAACAGGAAACGTCCATCTTTCTTGTCCTATTAATCATTTTGGTTTTCATCATTTTCAGTAGTTGGCATTGGACTGGCAGTTCTCTGGGAAAGAAGTGATATTTGTTTAATTTTGTCTGTAAATGGCCTACTGCAGTCCTTCTTTGTGATTCATACATCTTCCCCTCTATAAATAATATGAGGGTGCGATGTCCTAGCTCTTTGCTCTTGGCTTCTTAACGTCCTTCCTGTCAGTATCTTTCCCTAATTATTTCTTCCTTTTTACTAATTTTTAATGAGTAAGAACAGAATGGACCTGCCCTTTGCTTGTTGATATACTCTGGCTTCATCTTCTTCAATCTGCTTTTATATTTTGGATTAACCTATCATGATAATGGGAACTCTTGGAAATGACACACATTTATTTACTGATTTAGATTTACTGTGAATGCCCTTCATTGAGTTCTATGAGCACTGGTCTTAGTCTATCAATCCTATCCTCTCCAGTTACACAGGCAAAAATGTAAAAAATTCCTTAATTTATTGCAGAGTTTTTAGGTTGTCTTTCAAGTGGCTTCTTCTCGAATTTCACAGAATGCAACAAAAATCAGAGGTATTTCAATAAAAGATTTCAAGTGACAGCAATTGCTTGAAACTGGATTAAGAAGAGACTTTATTAGATGTAATTGTACAATTTTGAAAAGGTTTGGCTTTTTATTTACTTTGGCTGCTACATTTTGAGATTTAAGACACCTCTTCATGGCACAGACGTCTGTCTATCCAAGTTTTTTTCTGCAAAAATCCTTTCTCTCTCCACTGGCCCCCATTTCCCTACCCACAGTCCTGCCTCTTACAGAAATATCTGCCTTCTTCATGCCTGACCATTGTTTCCAGCCTCTTGTTGCCTTGAGTTGAAAGTTGGCTTGTAAGAGAAATTAATGATAGAGAAAGACAACATAGGGGAACTTTTGCTGAGCTCATTGGTTATAGTTTATTAAGAACATAAGGCCAGACTTTCAGCTGACATTACTCACTCCATTTCTGCTGACTTCCAAGAGGCTCCAAAACCTAAGCTGGGCTGGGCTGTGCTACTCTCGTGCAGAGAGTACCTGTTAGAAACATTGCGGCAGCTGGTGGGACTCAGAAGGTGAGGTACTGCTTGGAGTTAGACAGCCATGAGCTGATCCTCAACACCCAAGAGAGTGAACGGAGGTAAGTATCCTGCTCCACGTGGCCTTCTTCACAGCCCTGGCATGGCAGGATGATGATGATGATGCCTAAGCACTTTCTTACCTTCTGCATGTGTTGCTCTGCCCTGGACCTACCCACAGTTCCATCTCTCCCCATCCTCATGCCCTTATGCTCACCAGAAGGCCAGCAGGTGCTGGGGCCACTGACACACTGATGGTCAACTATGGCCATGCTTGAGCTGACAAAGCCAGGACGTGGACTCTGCCACTTCAGCTTCTTCCACTCCTTATTTAGAGCAAACCTTTCCAATATCACACATGTTCACAGTAATGTGAGAACTGGTCAAAGAAAGGTCTGGAAGAACCAGGAATTGAAGCTAGAACCTTGAAAGAAATTTGAGAACATTGTGGTGCAAACTTGAGAAGTCGTTTGCTTTGAAGAAACGTCATGGCAAAGTGATGTGAGTTCACAGTGGCAATTCACTGTTCTTTTGCAGGACTAGCAGTAAAATTAGTTCCCAATGGGTCATCAGTCAGACATATTTTAGGTGATAGATTGTCATTGGTGTTCATTTGTTGGTCCTCTTGAAGCTTAAAGGTAATTCTGTAAACTGCACCAGTTTGTAGATAGCATGCATCTACTCAAAGCTTAGCCAAAGCCTAAGAAATTGTCTTCTTGTTGTGGGAGATACAAGTTTTCCCTCCAGTGCTCTGGCAAAAGTAGCAGGCATCAGACAAATGCGGTGAGATCCTCCAAGACTTGTGAGGAAAAAAGAAGCTGAATCTGTATTTTCCTCTGGTGTGACTATGTCCATGGAGCACAGCAGTAGGAAGCATTACTATAACGAAACAAAATAGGACATGCCCTCTTCCAAAACCATAAGGTGGAGCTTCCTGGGACCTGTGCTCCCACTACAGTGGGGACACTTCAGACCACTTGGTGTCTGCACGGTCTACTCCTCCCTCTGTCTGCTTGGGGTTCCTCTTCAGCAAATATTTATCTGTGTCCTCCCTAGGCTCTTATGGCACAAATAACCCCTGATGAGAACAGTCCCAAAGGCGAAAAGGATCTCTTTATCCAAGTGTGGATCCTGCTTCCAGGATAATGTAAAAATGCCACTGAGGGAGGCCTGGAGTGAAAAGCCAAGATGTTGTTATTTCCCAGACTTTTTTGTAGCGGGGAGATTGGTCCTGCTTTGCATGTACATGCACACACAGGACTCATAAGGCGGAGGTCAGCACACTTCCCTGGAGCCTCAGAGCATCCTGCAGTACAAGGGGGAAGGGCAGAGGGGATTAAGGAGAGTAAATAAAAATAGCAAATGAGTAATAATATTTTACAGAGTCAGGTGCAAATCTGCTCATTGTGGTTATGCTCTCAGGCAATATGCCAGTGGCCAAGATACAACCCTGGGAGGTAATCCTCCTAAAAATACAGCCATTAGTACACGACACAGTCACTGCTTCTCCCACAGGCCAACTTAAATAATACATATTTAATGTGATGACATGTTCAGGGGGATGGGGACCCAAAAAGACAAGAGAGGCCCAGAGCATCACATGAGCTGGGGAGACACTCAGGTTTGATTTCAGACATTAGCAACACTTGGAGTGACTGGCATGTGATGAAAGAGAAAATTTAACCCTGCCTTCCACGGTGGATTATTGCAGCACCGATGGAAAAAATGTCCCATTTTCACAGCTTCAGACATTAGCACCAGAAGACCTTTCTGCTTGCTGCTTGACATGCCTGAATGATCTCTCACCTTAAAAGCCTGCATGGAGCTGTATAATTTTTATAGTTCTCCTTTACCTTTTGCCTAAACAGCATCTATATGTGTGCAAACAGCTCTGTTCCTCCCCTCCTCTCACAGCTACAAACACCTACAGCCCTGCCAGTCACCCAGCATCACATCCTCGTTTATACCCTGCCTCCAGTCTCTTGTGCTCAACTAGAAAGAGCAAAGAGCTGGGGCAGATCAGTCCCCTGTTAACCAGTTCTTAACACGACAGTTAAATGGTAAAGACTCTTTTTGTGTCTGGTTGGGTCAGATAACCAAGAGACCTTGTGAGAGACTAGGGCTGTTCTATCTCCAGTACTGGGACAGTGTTTTCAGAGAGGAAGAGATGAAAAATTTCTCTGTGGGCTTGTCTAGATGAAACACAAGCAGTCACTAGATTCATGTTAAATGGAAATGGGAAAAATTTCTAATTCTTTCATCTATATCTATATCTATACCTGAACATTTAAAATGCCAACATAGTAGACAGACAGGGGATGCTGAAGTGTTCATAGAGATCCTCCATGGTTGGATTTCATATATTGGCATGCTTAGTTGAACCTAAATCCAGCAATGGACTAGACCGCGTGTAACTTTAAACCTATTTGTGATCTCTGTGGTGCTCTTTGTATGCTCTTTAAGTACCAAAGAAGCAGAAGTGCTTTGGTGCTTCAGAGATGAATGGCCCAGCACTTTTTGAATCACAAGCATGGAGCTCAGTTTCTATGTAATACTGTCAACTTTGCTGTCTATTGCTGCCTTGTCAGCTTAAAAATTAAACCTTGGGCTACCTTTCACAATGAAGACAGGTTTAATTTTGCCAGTGTCAGCTAACAATATAAAATGTAAACTTGGGACAGGTTCCTTACATGTTTCAGAAGTTTATGAACCCAGTTTGATCTGGGGTTAAAGACTACACCAAGCAAAACTCCATCCTTGTGGCAAAATTTTGCCCAATTTCCTGTAAGAAATTCAAATTTAATTTTAGGAGGAGCAAGAAACTTCAAGAAAGAGTTTTTAGAAGCCTTTATGAAAGGCTTTTAAATACTTACGTATTTACAAACTTTTATAAAGTTTGCTCTGCTATAATTTTATAAATGTATCTTTCACTTTAGAGGTAATTATATGTGGAGAAATTTAGACCTCATTTTCTTGACAGAATGCAAATGGAAAGACTGTATTCCCAATATGAAAGTTAAAGCCACAATTAGAGCCTTGGCGTGAGACAGGAGGATGTCCACAACCAGTCCAAAAGACGCACAGTAGGTTTGGGAGTGCTCTGTAAGAGAGTTGCATGTTTTCAGGCCAGAAACTTCACCAGCTTCAGTTGTGCTGATGTTTTATATGCATTCTAGACTAGGGAACCTAACCTGAATGCTCACCCAGAAATTATAATCCAGTTCTTTCAGACAATATCTTTGCCATTCACAGGGCAATGGAAAGAATGAACGGGAAGAAGAACTCAAGAAATTAATTATAAGAAAGAAAACAGGTGTCCTAAAATGCCTGTGGCACCCCAGCCTGGCAGGGATTCTTGGGCAATTTGTTTAGAAATATGTCTGCTGTTAATTTAACAGCCTGAACTCTTTCCCCAACTGCCCTACTTTTTGGAAACTCAGCGGTGTTCGCTTATGCGGAAGAGGAGACACATTCACAGCTGTGCACAGTTTTGAATCAGATTTTAATGTTTCATGTGTCACTCTGAAGTCTACTTTTAAAAGTATTTTGTCCCCATTTGTTTGTCCTCTGACCCACGGAGAGGTCTGACTCACGAACCCTCGCTCCCTATGGTGCATTTCCCAGCAGAAGAAATGGAGTAGCAGACCTTACGGCCTGGCGTTGCTCTGTTGAAATAAAACAAAACTCCAGCCATGAGATACATAGGAAGCAGGTCAAGCTTTTAATCTTACCAGAGAGCAGGGGGCTGAGCAGAGCATCTATAAGTCATTAAATCTTCAATTTTCTGCCTCTCCTTGAGGCTTCCCCTCATTCCCCTTGGGACTGCCAGGGAAATCAGACTCACTTCAAATACACTTGGAATAGAAAAACTGCTGCAGAAAAGGGAACAAAACCCTGGAATAAATCCTCCTCTCTGATAGCCAGGCAAAACGCGCTGAGAGCCATAAGTCTCACTGCAAGCTGGCTTCTCAGTGCCATGGAAAAGAGCAAGGCAGAGCCACCACCCGTGCTGCTGTCACAACCGCGGTGCTGCAGGGTGCAACGCCTCCTGCAACAGACACCGCTTCTCCCCGGGGTGTCTGCCCATCACCTACATGGTGGCAGTAGCTCACAAAGACACTTCCCAGCAAACTTTAAGCCAGTTGAGCGCTGCAGTACAGCCGCAGCAGGAGACAGCTCCACACTACTCAACTCCCCACACATTTACACTTGCTTTGCAGCCTACACAGAGATCTCTTCCACCCACTGCATTAGCTACGTTGGGCATAATGAACAAGGCAGCAGCCAGGGAGGGAGAGTAACCCACCTGCAATACGGTCTTCGAGACTGTTTTCATCTCTGCCCTGACCTGCTGGACCAAGCCTCTTTTCACCTTCAGCCAGCCACTGCTGCTGCTCGTCAGTGGTCCCTTGGGGGTCAGGTTCAGGCAGGAGGAGAAGGAACTGAGACACCAGAGAAGAAGGGAGAAGTGGGAAGAGTGCAAGAAGCCCAAATGATACAGTAGGCTGGAAACCCTCTTGCTCGTAAGGGTGAGACTGTTGAAACAAAGTATTGCCACCTTCTCCTGCATCTACCCTAATTAGGAACGTGCCGTACGTGGTAGCTCTTAAACAGAGAGGGTCCAGGCTAAGCCTCCTGTCAAGATGCTGTATGATACTTGGTCAGACACATGCAGATGACTCATCAGGGGTAGACAGGTTTAAAAGCTAACAAGCTATATAAAGCTCTGCTGTTCCTTAACAGTGCAACACAATCTGAAGCGTTACTGTGCTTCTTCAGTGTCTGCTCGGGCCACCTTCGCTTTTTTCCTGCGTTGTTTTTCTACCTGCCATGCTGTGTTTTGATATCTGAGACTCCTTGAAAATATGACTGCCCTGCTGACAGAAGACCTGTCCTTCCAAGCAGGGGTGAGACGCTCTCTTATCTCCCTTTTCACACCCCACGCGAGAAGGGCTACTGTTTCCCCCCTCTGCGAACTTGTGCTATGCCAACAGTCCTTCTTCTCACCTGAGTCCCAGGCCAGGATACTTCCATCAATTTTGATTTTTTTTTGCCTGCTGTTAATTTTGGAGCAGCACCCCAATGGTCTGCCTTTAAAACCTCCTTGGGTTTTGGAGCACGTATATATTGAGGGGAGACTGCTCTGCTGCTGTGCAGCAGGTTTGGCTGGGAGAAACCTGCTTTTTGGCCATTCATCTCAGCATTTCAGGACACAACAGTTTTACGTCCTGAGCTCTTTACATTCTCTGGGATCTCCTCTTCCTCTTGCTGCTTCTTGTCAGGCACCATCTTTGCTTCTGCTTTTTGAGTTCATTGTCAGCTTGGCTTTTGATCCTCTTTTTATTTCTCCGCCTTCTATAACCCAGGTGACTTCACTAACACCTTGGACTGCAAAAGCAACCCTGTGTTGACCAATTTACCACTCTATCTTGGTTTCTCCATTTGTATTCTACTCAACATTTCTGCCTGTTCCCTCACCCTCCCATCTGGCTACGCAGAGCCAGAACAACAGCCACTGAATGCTCTCCTTTGCAATGCTCCACTTGCCTCTCTCACTGACGTTAACCTCACTGTCACCTTCTTTTGCATCTCTGCTGTCAGATTTTATTACTCTGTCTCCTCCCTTTTCATCACCCTGGCTTGTTACTGGAAACAGTTGAGTATTTTCTTCCTTTCCAACAGTTCATTTGTTTTTCTTCCTGTGCTTACTGTGACATCCCTTGCCCAGGCATTGATTAGCTCTTGCTTTGCTCTTTGCCACTTTCTCCTGTCTGCTCTGGAAAGACTTCACACAGACTGTCTCTACCAGCACCACCTTTCCTTCTCCTCAGACACATCACTCCCCACGTGCATCTCCTAGACTCTCACTGGCACCCTGGGGTAAGGTCAAGTCTCTTTTGCCTTTCTTTTTGAATCCCCTCCAGCCACCTTTCTTGCTTTTGCTTTGCCTCATTCCTTGTCCTGTTTTAATACCTCAGGGCTGGTCTCTCAGGGCTGTCCTCATATACATTCTTCTACACCCAGTATACTTAAAGAACCTTCAAGATTCATGTATTCAAATTTCTTTTTGGTCTTGAGGTTTGGGAGCATGCCTTTAAAAAGAAATCTGGATCCCTACTTGTTAATATTGCTTCAGGAGAGGGACCTTTAGGGAAGATGAACCCTTAAGGAAAACACCGAATATGGTGAGATTTACACTGTAAATGCCCAACATTTAAAACCACAGCTTTGCCATATTGAAGGTCCACACCATTTTGGTTTTGCCTCAGACACTGGGTAAGCACGTGGTTAAACGTCCACTGCATACCTGCTTTGTGCTGCTAATAATTCATAAGAGAAAGATTGCTGTTCTTCCCATCCCCTCACTCCAGATGCTAGCACAGCCATCTCCATTGCCCTCCCAGGGAAAGGGGCCCCACTCTGCTACAGCTAACAATTGCTGTTTAATGGCAAATGCCATTCAGCTAAACCAGAAGCCTGAGGAAAAGCAATGTTAGGTTCACTTCCTAGATAAGAAAGAAAATTCCTTCCTGTTACTGATTCCATAAAGGAGAATGAGCTAACCTGCAGAGTCTGATAAAGTCAGCCCTCTATTTCAGCTCTGGCTGTGGGCTATGTTAGCACAGAAGACAGGCAGCTCACAAGGGATTAATGCAAGAGACACAGAAGAAAGAAAATTATTTGGTTCTCCCACGCCCCTGAGGGGAGCCGTCTTTGTTTTCCAGCACTGAGACTGCAGTGATATCCTTGATGATCCCCCTGCAGTGACTATAATTCATAACTTGCTGGATAAGTCACTCAGGAGCAAAAGCTTCTAAGATTTCAGATTCTCCTGGCCAGTCCTAAGGTCTTTTTTGTCACTCACCAGTGTTCCCGCAGCCGTAGGTGTTTGCTCAGGGAAGGAGATAGGAGACCCTGGTTCATCCCTCCACTGGCACGGCATGGTGCTCCTCCTCAGCTGGGCGTGCAGACCAGGGTGCTTTCTGCTGCTTTATCTGCCCAGTTATGCTGGTATGCACCGGTTGAAGGTTTAGGTGTATGTGCTGTTTGACAAATGAAATACAATATTAACTCCTACCTATATGTGCAAGGACACGGACATAAACGTTACTCTCTGAGCATCCTCCTGAGTCCCCATGGGCCTCACATCATAAATCCTTTCCAAAAAGGAAAGCATGTACTCTGCTCCCTTGCTGTCATTGATGTTTGTGTCGGTGTTTGTTTTACTTTGCTTTGAGCTTAATAATTGGCAAATCCTGGAGTGGCAGCTGGACCAACTTGCCGTGCGCCCGGGCAGTGAGGGGGATGCTGCTGAACAGCAGTACATTGCTGTCAGGGTGATGGCTTGCTTGAAAGGTGATGACAAGTGGTACAAGAGTGGGAAATGTGTTTTCCAGATACCCAGATTTAACCACTTTCCTTCCTTTCTCTTTCAGGTTTTCTTTCCATCTGGCTCATAGGTATGGCCGTGTACATCAATACGCACACACACAAATACAGCAAGTGTCTTTGTTTGCCAGCCTTTGCACAGACAAACCCTTGGGCATTTTTTTTTTTTTCACAAAGATAAGGGAAAATGTTCCCACGTATGGATTTTGCAGGAAACGGGAAGTGGGTGACAGCGACCGGGGTTGTAACCTGGCAGACCTCGCCGTCTAATGTAACGCGATCTCGCAGCGCTTGGGAGAAAAAAGGGAAGAGAAGTCTGGCCCTGGGACTGCAAATCACAGGCTGTGATGACAAGAGGGGGCCTAATAAAACTCAGCACCCTTCACTTTTAAATGAAATGAGTGGGGAGGGGGAGCGGGGAAAGGTTAATTTATTGCCTAGAGATATCCTGGGCTATCGCTTTCCTAGGAATGCCTTTCACTGGCCTGTAGAGCTTCAGTAATGGAAAATGTGAATACAGCTTTGAGCAGTTAAGGTCTTTATTTGAATTAATTATAACAGCTATAACAACAAAATTTAAGCAGTGGAGGATGGGGACAAGAAGGCCTTGCATTGCCCCGATCCTGTCTTGTCACATCATCCCCAACTGCCACCGTCCTGAAGGACAGCAGTGCTCCCAGAAAGGAAAGGTTGGGATGTCCACGTGGCTCAGATGACATGGGTGACATAGGTACATGATGCTGAGAAAACACACCATTGCTCTAGCTGTCCTCTGTCCTCTGATTTCTGACTTTGTGTTGAGGAAGACACAGGAGCAAATGCATTTTACTGAACAATGCTGCTATTTGTTGGCAGGTTGGTCTGTTTTTGCAGTGACTGTGATCAAAATAAATTGGCTTTAAGATATACTCCCGCAGGGATGGGCACTCGCTAAATGAACTCATTTGACCAGAATGGGTGGGTGCAGAGCCCAACAGCAGCTTGGCATGCCAGCATGTGCCAGGGCTCAGGGGGGCTCCTGGCTCCCTCTTGGAGGACTCATTTGGTCACTTCTGTTTTCAATATTTCATTTTGTTGGGCTCTGGGGGTTTGCACTATAATTTTTAAACAAAAACAAACCAACAGTAATAGACAAACTTAGGGGAGCTTCAGAAATTCTGCTGATATAGGCACTTGCAGTACTGAGATACTGACATCTCTTTGTAACGGCGAAAACAGGCTGCAAGCCACATGTCCCCACACAAGATTCTGTGCAAAGTTCTTTCTGGTTGAGCTGGAAATGGATGTCTTTCCCAAAGGATTTTGATGGCTCTACTTCTGGACCCAAAATATTTTTAATTAAATTAAATAAAAGGGAAGATGGAAAGGAAAATTAATTAAGAGGTTTTTTGTTTGTTTGATCTTACTAGACAGTTAAGCTCAATTTTTATTGAATCTTTAGGCAGAAATTCTGGTTTGTTTAATCTATCTGTCTGATTATTATTATATTTCTGGTAGGGTGAACACCAAAGAATAAATGAAAGATAATGAAATAAACAGAGCCAAGTGTGGCTGTGCCCTAGAGCTGTCCCGTCTCAATATACGAGTGTGTGTTTCATCTCTCCAAAGCAGGGATTTCAGGACTCAGCTGGCACCAATAAAGAAGTATCACACTGGGAGAGAGAGCTCTTGCTCTGCTGGGCTGCCGTCTGCCCCCAGCCGCCTGCGCAGGGGTGAGGGAGGAGATCTGCATTTCTGCAGAGCATTTACCTCCTGGACATATTTGGTGTAAGCCCACTCAGCGCATCCTGTTGAGCTGAAGCTGCAGAGCTTTTTGCATGCCTCAGGAATAAAAGCTGGCCGGTTTCAGGGCTGTGTTTGGTACCGCCAGCCAGGCTGTTAAATGCACAACTGATTCGTAAAGCACCTGTTAAAATCTGCCCCCAGCAAGCTCCCCCCACTGCCGCCACTGCTGTTTCCTCTCCCACATGATCACACCTCTCCTCCTCCTCCTCCTCCTCCTTGCTCCCTTTGGCAGTGCCCCATGAGCCCCTTCCCAGCCCTCCTTGTCCCACCCCGGACCTGCCTCCCAGTCATTGTGTGAGCCAGGCAGTCCACATAGTAGGAAATATATATATATATACACACACACATCTCTCAGTCCCATGAAAGTGGGAAAGCTGCTCCTCCTCCCCTCACCCATCCTGTTGTGACAATTCAACACTTGGTCAGGTTGTTTCTGTTGCCCAGCAGCCTCTGCTCCTGGGAAACCCCAGGAAAAGAGAAAGCCGAGGTGTCCACCCTGCCACGCTGGTCCCTGCCAGGGCTTCCCTCTACACTCTGCGTGGTTCACAAAACAAGCTGCCTCTGCTTCGCCTGCGTGGCTGTTCACAGCATCTTTGCACCGTGCTCAAGCAGATCCCAATGTTCAATGTAGCTTTCTGCATCCAGTTTAGCTGAGGCAAAACGCTGTGCACTTTTCCTTCAAATCCAGATTGACAGAAAAATGTTGAGGACTTTCACACTCTAAAAAAGTTCATCTCAGACTGAGCCGAAGTTTTCAAAATGACATCTTTGTGGATTTTCTTCTCTACACCAAATTTGGATCTTGTGACTTTTTGTGCTGCTACAGTCTGAAAAGAATAGATATTTTCTTTCAGCTCTGTGCACACTGATTCTTTTTTTTCCACGAAATTCCTGAGAAGCAGCAGCAGAGTGTGACACATGCGCTTTACAAATGGAAAACTGGATGCCAGCTGGTCACAGATAGCCTTGATCCAGTGCTGTAGTTATCGTATTAACTTTCCCAGCCTCCATTTAACTTAGCGATATGTAAAGAAAATCCTACTCTACTTCTCCCCAGATGAAAAGCACACTAATTTTAGCCAAAACCCAACCTCACATCTGGTATCCTCCTGATACCAGCAAAAAAGAATAGAGAGATAACTCTATTTGCTGTCCTGTTTACTGACAGGGGGTATTCAGGGTTAGGGGAATCATAGATATCTAAATAGACAGAGAGAAGGAAGCCACAAGGCTAAAGAATAAATTTTCAGCACACCAAAAAGTAAAAGGCAATAGGGAACTGACCTGGCAAATGCTTACTCATGGAGTGAATGCGATCAGGGTGGGATCCAGCCTGGAAGAGTTCCCATGAAAGAACGGAGTTTTATCCAGTGGATACAGCCCTTGTCGCAGTAGATATGTTAAGAGAAAGTATATCAGTGTAGCAAGCAGTGAGTAAATAAAGACCACCTCAGAGGATGAGCACCCAAGTGTAGTGTGCCTAACAGGACTTTATTGAATTATTCAAACATCTCCTAAATCTGTGAGATTGCATCAGAAGTCACGTGAGTCCAAGCTCTCTTACAAGACCATTGGCACATCCTGTTGCGGGCCGGGACTTAAAAAATACCTGGAGAACAACCTCTCACACAAGCTCTTTGCTTTCCACTCCTGGCTGTAATCCAAAAGGGTAGCAGCCACTTTACGTTTGAACACTAAAAGTAAACCTGACCAAAGCAGAAGTCCTCATCAGGTTTGGTGCTGATCACCTGGGTTGGTGCTGTTGGTGAACAGGGCAGTATTTCTGGAACAGAAGTTTCTATTGCAGACTGTATTAATAGGGAACTTCTTTGAAAACTAGCAGGATTCTTCCTGTCAGGTATACTGTTAGTATTAATATTTAGCATTGAACTGCTCTTTGGAGGTGGTGTTATTATATTTTTTTAAGCACTTAATCCTGTACATTGCATAGGAGAACAAATCCCCCTTCTCCTGGATGTACGTGCTCTACAGTGGAAATACCAGAGCTGTTCAGAAATGCAATGCCTGCAGATCTGTTCAAGGAGTGATATCCAAGTGCTGCCAGGGTGGAGTTAACGTCTGGTTAAATGTTAACACGGGGCTCAGTTCCATCATTTTACAATGTGTAACCTGCTGTGAGTAAATGATAAACTGTTCTGGGTGCAGCCCTGGTTGCCAAGTACTTATATGTCACATTGTTACTGTTCAGAGGAAAAGCAAATAACTGTCATTTGAAAACAGGCAAGCAGAAAAGATGCTGCATATTGATTTCTTACTCTCCTAAAAGAGGCAAGAAGATAACCATTGCACTGGAAACTATGTTGCCCAGTTCAGTATTTTCTATATATTTTTAAGGCAACAGCACAAGGTGCAGGACCAGAAACAGGGCAAAACTACATGCCACTGTAGGACAGAGCCCATAAGGCACTGCCTTTCATTCCTTAAATCATGCCAATGTTTCTCCTTCTTTTCACCTTCCCTGCTTGTCCCTCAGCCCCCAGTACAAAGTGTTAAAAACTTGAGCACGGAGCCTAGAGATGCCTGCAGCTCTGGCTGGCCAACATGAAGTGCCAGGCTCTGGTAACTGACATCCTACATCCTTGCTGAGTCGCTGACTTGGTGGAGGCAGGGGGCAAAGACAGCCTGGCTTCTGTTTGTCCTCTTAAGATAAAAAGTGTGATGGGATCCAGGAAAAAGTTAAATAACCTTACAGAGGCATTTGGCAGTTATGCTAACCGGGACAGATACTGCAATAGCCATTAATCTCCATGTTCCAGGCTGGAAGCTCCTCATGGGCTGAAGTCACTGTCTGGCCTCCCCGAGCCCTGTGGAGGATTGTGCAATCATCGGCCACGTTCATCATCTGAGGTGAGAGGGGAGGGCGTCACCTTCCTCTGAAGCATCCGGCACCAACTCCGGTCAGCGGCAGGATGCTGGCCACAGTGGACATGGCCGTGCTCCAGTATGGCAAGAGTTACACGCCCTCCACTGAGTTAAAACGGCAGATGCAGCCAGACGTCCCCTCTAGCCATGCTTGCCCCTTTCACATGGACACATGCCATGCTTACAAACACCTTCACCTTCCCCAGCCCCTGAGAAGTCCTACCTTTAGATAATTTCTTTCTAACCTGGGGGCCCTACCCAGCTTCCAGCAGACATCAGTGTGAATTTGTTGCCATCACCTCCCAGGAGTTTGTGATCCTCAGTATTCAGAGACTTTAAGATGCAAGGTCAGCAGCTGCAAAGCTGCAGAAAATAATGCGCAATTCAGCACTGCTGACAGGTGCTTGCTTTCTGACCTAAATTTGAAATGACTCCTTAATATGCAGAGTTCTTACGCATGTAATTATTAGGGTTCTTCCTTTTTTTCCTTTTTGTGTGTGTGTGTGTGTGTGCGTGCACATTTCAGTTGTCCTCTCCCACCCCTGCTCCTCCCTCCACCTCACATCAGTGTACGCTGCAGACTTCCTCTGGCACTTTTATAAACTGCCAGAAGGGAAGTGACCTGGTTACACATCCAGCTCTGCAAGCTGCCTCAGCAACGCTTTTCCTCCCTCTCTGCAGCAGCCCTGGGTGAGCACGATGTCCTCAGTCCGTCAGTGCATTTGAAGCAGGGAGGGTTATGGTCTGCACCACAGTTCACCACCACACTTCACAGCGCTGACATCTGCGCTCGCTGACTTGTGACAGCTCTGTTATGAAGCCCGTAGTCACTGACTTCAGGCAGAAGTGATGATGATGATGATGATATTATTATTGTTGTTGTTGTGTTGTTGTTGCTATTATTATTATTATTATTATTATCATCATCATCATCATCATCATCATCATCATCATCATCATCAGTGTGAGATGCTGACAGTAGATGCCTCTCTGGAAATAACTCATTAATCATGAGAGCTGCCCACGGGAGGAGCTGCCCAGACCCCTGATCGGGCAGCACTTACGCAGCAGGATGCCCGTGTTATCAGTGAGGAAATCCATGTGCTTGACTCTACGTACGCAAGTGTCCTCACTAGTTCCTGAAGGCAGAAAAAAGAGAAAGTCCTACCCATCCTCACTCAGTGCTCTTAGTAATGTTTGCTACATTAAGATGTTCCTGTTTGTTTCTGCCCTTCTAAGTAGCGAGGGAGTCAATTTGCCCTCACTGAGACTCAAACTGACCCTCCAGCAGTCCCTCACAAAACTTTATTTTCCTTGTTTTGTCTCTTTTTTCAAATGTGTTAGGTATATAAATACCTGTAATAAACTACACTCCTGGATCTTTATGGTTGCATGTGAAACCAAAGACTTCAATGTAACAGTTGAGATTTTAGGAGATTTCTTGCCACCACCGTAATATCATGGATGTCAGAAAAATAAAAGCTTGTCATCCAGTCTGTTCCTTTGACTGATGTACAGTTATATTTCCATGACCAGTCTAGGTCTAACCACCTGGAGGTTAATAGAAGTATCACTTGGGAGGACTGCCTGATACAGTAAAAATACGATGGTTGCTCTTCCTGGATTTGTACCTAAGTTTCACACTGTTCAATTTTATTTCCACGTCTTCCAACATTTTCATCATTTTTTTCCAAATTTATAGCATGGAGCTAGGCAAGGACATCCAACCTAAGAACTCAGAGATAAAATAGAGAAAGCTTTATTTTTGTAAAGTTCCTTGTTCTGTGTTAGAAGAAAGGCAGTTCCAAATATTGCTTGCAGAGGCTGACTCACTTTCAGCCACTACAAAAGGTAAAATACCTCCAAAGCTCCACCTAATCCAGAAGGCTTCTGGGACTGTATCCTAACTGGGAGCCGTCAGCGCTGTGCCACCAGTGAAAGCAGAAACACTTCATATGGCCTCAGGATTCTGCTCTTCATTGGAGAAGCATATGAAGCTCAATACAGATGGCAAAGTATAAAGCAACCTCACTTCCTTAGGCAAAGGGAAATGCCAGTGAAAATTATCTGCCTGTCATGAGGATTGAGATAGGAAAGAGGACCGTTTTCTAGAAGTGCATTAAATATTTCACTCCCAAGTGCAGGAATATGAACAGACATATGTTTATGAAATCAAGTGTGGAAGTTTCTATTCAAGACCTATATCTATAACCCAAACCTGAATGTAGTCAGATGGGGTCTTTCTGGGTTAACAGGCTCGGCAGGCAATTTCTGGGGAGAGGATGCTGGACCACCGCTGTTTCCCTGATCACTGGCGTGGCTGTGTGGGCTCCCTGCTGTCTGTCCGTGCATGCGCAGAGGTGCCCCCACATCTGGGCAGAATGTTGCATGCCAGTCCCTGGCTATGCTGAGAGAAATTCCCACCTCCCCAGTCCCAAGTCTGAACTGAAAATTACAATAAAAATAAACCTGACTGGTGAAAGCACCTGGTGTACTATTTCATTTGCAGTGTATTTTCACCCCAGAACCCAAGATCTTTATATTTCATGCTTCAGTGTTGCTAAAAATTTGTATTGTTTTTTAAATTTATTTGCCTTATGTTTGTCTCCCATCTATCATATAATTTTGTTCATTTCTGCCCACAGTTTTCAGCTTTCTGAATCCTTATAATTTCCATGTTCTCATCAGGTTTTTGTATCTCTTCCAGTTAGGCATCATCTGTGCATTTGTTAACATGTCATTAATTAATTCCATGTGTCATTAATAGATTATTTGAATAAAGATCCAAAGTTCACTCAAGCCAAGGTAAAGTCTCTCATTGATTTTTGTGTATTCCAGATCAAACCTCAAAACTTGCCCTCAAACAAATTTCTTCAGTTGCAGCCTCTTGACAGATACCTCCCTACAGCTGGATGTACTGGGATTGTACTATTCGTGCATGTTTTCCTTAATCCCACTTGGTAATTTGTAGTCCCTCATGTCTGTGTCCATGCAAAGCCTATCTGAACTATTTTTTAAGTGCTGTGCTGCCTCATGAGACAGTGGTATGACAGTGGTATCAAAGGACTTAGTGAATTCAAATCTGTTGCATGTCCTCTGTCGCTGGCTTTGAAAAACTAAAGACTCTCTATGAAACACCGCTAATGCTTTCCTGTCCCTTGCTGCTCCAATCTCGGAAGTCAGAGCTGCTCTGGGGCCAGACCCCACTCAGGAAGGGTATCAGCACTCCCAGCCCTAACACCTGAGCCCACCAGCCCCATCCCTGTGTGGCCCATTCTACCCGGCGTGTAGCCCGAGGCAGAGGTTTGTTGCCATACAGATAAACCCTCAGAATTAACTTCCCTCCCTCCCTTCTCCCTACCCTCTTGGCCAGCCTGCCTTTTCAAGAGAGCTGACCTCCCTCAACATCCCATTTGGGAGCAAAGCCTTCAGCTGCTTCACAGTCCAGGGTGTGCTGAACATCCTGGTGCTGCAGGGCACGTGCCCATCTCTGTGTGACTGCGGGAAGGGAGGCGGAGAGAGAGAAAGTGTTAGCAAGGAGGAAAGGTCTTTCCCAGCTGTGATAGGGTATTGGGAAGCAGATAAACATTATAAAGGGCAGGGGGGGGCTTGTTATTAATTCCTTTTTTAAAGGAGGAAGCTGTCTGCACACATCTGCTCGGTGTGGCTTGCTCTTTTGACCACGGGTTTACAGAGTGGAGTGACTTTGAAGAGCATAAGAGCTTTCTCTTTCCCTAGCAGGAGTGAAGCACGGTACTGCCCACCTGCTTCTCTGCCTCTGCTAGCTTTTGAACTGAAAGCAGGAGAAGAAGCATGGAGACCATCAGGCCAGGTGTCAGGTGTGGAAGTGCCCATCTCAGGCCACAGGGCCAGTCATGATGGGCAGCAGCCTGCCCTGTGCCCCTCGGCCCCCGGTCCCTGCACCTGCCCAAGCCCCTTCCGCTGTCCCCTGAAACCGCTCTACCTCTGGCTTATTTACAGTCCTTGAGGACAGAGGCTTTGTCTCGTGGTCTGTAATAAAGCCGGGTTTATTGTTCGTTCTCAGTTCTGCATTACAATTTTCTCTGACCCCTTGGCAGCCGTACTCAATTCCCTATAGGTCTTTGCACATTATATTGGAAGTTTACAAGCCAGCATCATTCTTTGTGGTTTTTTTTTTTTTTAACCAAGGTAGGTACTAGCTACTAACTACAGACTTTGCTCTAGTCCTCTGTAAATACCATCAAGTCATTATCTCCAGCAGTATGCACATCTAATTAATCCACACTGATAGCGAGTTTTCAGTGTGAAGGCTATTTTGTGTGGTAAACATTACAAATGTTGTTACCTTTGATGATTAAATCCACATACCGTTCAACTCAGCTTTTCTTTTCAGGGGTCTGATAGCTAGTTTTTCCTTTTCTTGGCATTTACGTCGTATCCTATCATTGATTGAGCTCAGTGGGAATGAGAGGTGCTGGCTGACCCGCAGAACAAAGTCCTCAGTCTGCAGATTGCTTCTCATTATTGAAAAGACTACAGCTATCTTTTCTAAGTTTCTCAGTTTGCTATGCCCTATGGTTTCCCTGGCTTGAACACACAGAGTATATGATCCCACGTTCTAGATGATACTAAAAAAAGTGGACAAGATATATTTTTTATCTATATTAGACCCTTTAATTAAGATAGGATATTTCTAGATAAGTAATAATGAGACTGACAAGCAAGTAGAATTTTTGAGATTATAAAGAACACTATTTAGGGACCCGAATTTCTCCCAGCAGGATTCTTCCAGCTTGGGTTTAGGAACAGTGCCATGGCACTATGGAGAAATTTCCTTTGCTGTGGCACACACTGGTTTCGTTCGGAAGAAAAGGAGAAGGGCAGACACTGCAGAATGTGACTTGCTTTTGCTCTCCTGCAGGCTGGGGCCAAAATCAGGAACAGAAGAGGGTGTGGGATCCTGGGCCTGTCTGGCAGCAGGATTTTTGGGGGCTATAAAGCATTAGGTCAGCATTGAAGCGATAGTGACTCTAGACCTGTGGGTGTGCTGGCCGTCTGTGTGACAGTATGCAAGTTGCTTTGTATGCTTGTGCCAGGTGAGATGATACGGGTTCTTACTAGTCTGTCTCTCTTTTTTGAATTTTCTCGTCATTAGCTGAGAAAAAAAATATTTTCTAGAAGGCTTTTTCTTGACAAGTCTATGTAGACCTTTATGAATCTTTTTATCTCCTAAGTTTTTAGAAGTTTGTTTAATTATTGTTCCAATACTCTTTCAGAAGTTGAAGATAAGATGACTGGTCTATAATTCCCAAATCCTCTTTTTTGTCCTGCTTTTATTATCAGGAAAACCTTTCTCCAGTTATTCAATATCTCACCTGCCTTGTTCAGGCGACCATCAGTTTACTGCAGCCAATACTTCAAAGATTTTAGGATAAAGTGCAGCAGCCTGGGCCAACTTGAAAACATTAATTTACTGAAGTATTATCTCATCCATTCCTTCACCAGTTCAAGCTTATAGTTGTGTTCACTACCTGGAAGTTGATTTTTCTTTGTTAGTCCATATAAAAGAGACCTTAATGAACCAGCTTTCTTGCCACTATTTGCCAGTAGATTTTACTTCTATGGAACCTTTTACATGGTCTTCCTTTTGCAGTTAATGTGCTTCTTATTAATCGTCATTAATCAAATCTATAACAGGTCCCTCTTCTGTTTATCTCTGCTTTCTGAATAAGAAATGGCCACTGGTGACTTCCAAAAGCTTGTAGGTTGCTCCACATCCTTTCCCAAGAAACTTCTAATTCATTAAAATGACCCACCACAACTAGTTCTGGTGCTCTGGATGATTTTTGCCACTTGCTGACAAGTTCATCTGTGTGATTTTCCTCACTTGGCAGCAATACTAGCCTTCCACTGTGGCCGTGCCCGGTACTTTTCACCATCAGCTACTCATTAGATATTTTCCTCATTGGGTTGAGTATGCATCTCCATGGACACAGCTACGAATGACACCTGATTTCATAGGATCACAGAGTGATTTATGTGGGAAAAGACCTTTGAAGCTCTCTACTCCAACTCCCTGGGCCAAGCAGGGCTTACTTGAAGACTAGACCCAGCCCTCAGGGCCTCGTCTAGCTGAGTTTTGAAACACTCCATGGATGAAGAGCGTGCAGCATCCATGCTTGCCCGCTCCCTCCATGAATTTTTTTTCCTACAGATCTGTTTCTCATGGTTGTTTAAAACCAGTGACTAAGAATATATCAGCTGCAAACAAAGCTTTCCCAGTGCTTGGGGCCAGGGTAAGGCCTTCCTCCCGCTCCTGCTCACTCCTATGGCTTCTCTGAAGTCTGCTGAGAGCTGAGCTCACATCACGGCTTTTCTCTCCATCAAATCACTTATGGGAGTCACATACTGGGTCTCCCTTGGGCTGTACACTGTTCTCCTGAAATGTAGATTAAATTTATTGTCACAGTCAACTGCTAAATTTTGTTCCAGTAGAGCAGCAGCTTCACAGACCACCAAAGGGCATGCGCACATCTGTATGCACACACAAACACATTCACAAATGCATGTGTGCATAGAAATATCTGCCAAAAACAATTGTGATTTTTTTTTTTAGTTTCATAGGATTTCAGGTTAAAAATTATTAACAATATTATACAATTTTTAAGCACACTCTTATGTGCTTATTTATTAGCTATTTGTGTTCATTATATTTGCTTTAGTATGCCTCATTATTTTTCACTCAGAGACAGGACAGATCCCTGGCAGGCAGAAGATTGCTGGCAAGACATATCGGCAGACCCACTTAGAGTGGCATAGTCCTGTCATCAGGAGAGCTCGTTTCACTCAGGGCAGCATAGAGATGGTTTGATGCCTGAAGGCACAGGGAGGAGACAGTGACAAGCACAGCCCCAGGAGGAGCAGGGCAAGGGGCACCCCTTGGAGCACAGCCTGGTCCCCACCGAGGCCAGCAGCACTGCATGCCACAAAAAGCTGTCGTTTTACTGCAGCTTGACCCTGGAAGAGAGGGAAGCAGAACAAGATCTTTGCCCTTGCCTTCCTCACCTGTATAGGGAAAACACCCGGTGGAGGGGTCTGCCCACCTCACCAAACCCCAAATACCATGTAGGCTGAGTGCTGCTGAGGAAAGGAGACTTATTTTTCTGCTCAGCAGAGCAAAACCAGGGCACAAACTAGCTCTCTGCAAGCAGAGACAGGTGCTGAATTCATTGGATAATCTGCTGCAAATTATTTGCCCAGCTCTATTAATTAAGGTTTGTGAAGCACTTGGAGGGTTAAATGCCCTTGAGCCATCGTTCACCTAAGCTTTGCCCCCAAATTGACATCAATGAAAAATCCTTAATGGTGGTGGTAGCAGCAGCAGCACTGAATTTTCAAACCCTCCTGAGGCAAGAAAACATGATTTTCCCCTTCATTTTATGGTCTGTTGAATCTTCTATTTTTCTTGTTGTATAGCAGGAATAATGTTCATGGCCTTGGAGTATTCTTGTGGTTTTCCAAATGCCTCAGATTTAATTTGGCATCTTCCACGCAAAAAAAATTTATTGCCTCGTATACTCTTTCACTGTGAACATTGACCCTTCCTCAAGTCTGTGGAGGGCTCCTGGAGCCTAACAATGGTCCCACGGAGCTGTTTCTCAGCTGGTGAGGAGCCCTGCCTTGTGCCTCGGTAGGCAGGGATCGCACAAGAAGACAGCCCCTGATGGGGAGGTCAGCCTGGACCTTTAGCATTGGCCTGAGCTCCAAACACCCATCTCGGAAAATAAATAAGTAAGAAAACATAACAAGATGCCCACACAGGCTCTTTGTTACCAAGTCCAAACCCCAACATGTAAGAATAAGCTTTGTGAACAGGGCGGTCTCCGCAGTGAAAGGCGCCCTGGGGCAGGCGGTGGGGACAAGAATTGTTCTGGCTGATGGTGCCCGCCTCTGGCTGGGGCTCAGCAGGATGGCCTGGGGTCAGGTCTTCGTGCCTGAACCTCTCTAAGGGCTGGCATTTGGGTTACCAGCCCTCCAGAAAGAATGTGCTTGTATCATACAAAGAAAAGAAAAGTATCCAGCCTGGTCCAGATATGAGGGCTTCTGCCTCTTACGCTAATGGACGAAGATTCAGATCCCTGGATTAAGTTTCCCTCTGTAGAAATTACATTCTGCAGTTTCAGGGCTGGCACAGCCCTCATCTAAATGGAGAAGGTTTACGACTCTGTCTCGTCCACCCAAGCACATGCCAGTTTGGATGCAGAAAGGATATAGTAAAGGCGTCCCTCATTAAATCTGCACTTGACACTCAGGTTTCTCTCCTGCCACCCCTTGCAGATGCCGTGTGGGTTGTCACAGTACCTGTGATCAGAGGAGCACACGAACTGCAACTTCAGGGTGCTCTGTGGCCAAAGGGAAAGACGGGGCAGAGCCGCGGCAGCCCTTTTCTCCTTGCACAGCCACTGCAAAAGGGCTGTAGAGCATCCTACTGCCATTGCTATTTCTTGCACAGAAGTATGTGGAGGCTGTGGCTGTTAGGCTACCATGCATCACGCCAGTGCTGCCAACTTGCAGTCAAAATGCTTGAAACATACAACGGCTGAAAAGAACATCTATGGGACCAAATGAGGAATAAATAGCCTGTCCAATGTGCTGTCACAGGGTAGTAGCAGAGCTCCAACCTTGAAGTCTCTGGCCCTGTTTACAGGAACACCTTGAAGCTCTATAGTCCTAATGGAGCCCATGACACTCTTCTGTGCACGAAGCCCATGCTACAAAGCCCTTTTGGATGCTCCAAAGTCCATAGGGTTATCCATAATGTCATACAACTCTTCATGTAAGGCCATGCCCCAGACTGCATTGACACACTGCAGGGTAGAAAAGATCTGGTCTGCAACATCTTCACAGCAGAGTGAAATTATGGCACTGAGCTAAATGGTAGATTGAGTCAAGGTCCAAGTCTACAGGAAGACAGTGAACAGCTGCCTGTAGCTTTCTGCCATATGGCACAACAGTGTGTGATATATCTATATCAATTCAGATACATACCTGAAGATACTGCAGTTTTTGGATATTTTAGCTCATTTTCTCATTAAGTATCTGAAATTAAAGGAGCCACACAACCCTGCAAGTGTTTCTCATTAGGCAATCCTATTTGGGCAGATTGCGAAGAGGAATAAATGAGATGATCCTATTTCCAGATTGGGATCAGGTCAGATAACTATCAACTCCCTTCCTTTGCCTGACCTGTAATTCCCCACCCCACCATCGGCTCTTGCAGTGACAAGCAGTGTCCTTCACATGTTGCTGAGCCATCTGAAACAGCAGGGGAAAGGCTTCCTGCAACAGACTCAATTTCCATTTCCAGGTGCAGTACCCGGCAGTGAGGATGTAGGAGTGCACGCTGCGCCTCGCCTTTCCTAAGCTCCCCGCCCAAGGTCACTGCTGCCAAACTCTCTGCTCTCATCGGATACACGAGGGGAAAACTGGCTTCTCCCTGACCTCCAGCCATGTGGACACTAACTGCAACCCAGGGCTGTACCTGGAGGTACAAGTGTGCATCCAACGGGTGGGGAGCAAAACCAGCATCTATCCACTGTTGGCTCCAGGCTGGGAGCGAAGGGGGTTATCAGGTTTCCCAGGATGGACCAGAGCAGCGCTGAATTGTGTGTGTGTCTGTGGCTGCAATCGCCCCAGGATCCACTGGGAAACTGAGGGCAGCCAGAAGGAGCAGGAGGGATGAGGCATGCCTGGAGAGACCACTCATCTCAGTGGCTTAGGCCATCTATTGCTATGCTGTTCATGTCTCAGCTGGGTGAAGAGTAAAGGGTGCACCTGGGAGGCAGTCATGTTAATCAAGACATGTCCTGTCTTGGAGGCAAATGACCGGTGTGGAGGTGAGAAAGGGCAATAGTGGCTGTGGATAGCGCTAATGGAGTAATCTCTCCAGAAGCCCCTAAATGGTGCATCAGTAGTTAACACCATTGCAATGAGGGAGAGAGGGGAAAGGGGGGAGAGAGGGATGGATAGATGGATGGAAGGAAGGAAGAAAGGAAGGAGACAAAGAAAAGTATATGCAAGGTTTTTGTCATGAAAAAGCAGCTTTCATTGTTGCAAGGCACTTACAGCTGAAGCACATCCAGCATCTCCTAGGCCAACAAATCCTCAGTATGCTACACCCGACAACAGGGACAGGAGAACAGGAATATTTTTCTCTCTGAAGAAATCTGGATTAAGTCCCTGTGCTGGTGGAAAATCACAGTGGGATTTTCTGTCTCCATGCAGAGCCTGTGCTTTACAGAAGACTCAGCTGGACCCTTGCCTCCCTCAAGGGCACCAAGTTCAGCCCAGCACCGGGGGCTGCTCTGAGCCTGAGCCCAGGAGGTACAGTGATATGTGCGGTGGGTGCATCCACACACCATGTTTGCTTTGCGTTGTGACTCAGGATGCTTATTAGAAGCAGCTGTTGCCAGATGGCTTGTGTCGCCACCATAGATCACTGCAGAGGGTTATTTCTCTCTGGCCTATTCTTCATCCAAATGTCCAAAGCTAACGCCTGTGCTGGACATTCCAGCATGCACAGGCTCCCAGTGTGTCCTCACAGCCCTCTGGTGGGAGTGTCAGACGAGGGCACACCAGAAATAGCGTCTCAGAAGCTGATGTAATCACTGTGCTTCATGGACCTTCATTTCTATTTCATGAAAAATGCCCCTTCCACTAACCACCTTCTTTGAAGGTCCATCTTCTGGCCTTATGCAGCCAGAAATGTGCTTTCCCAACACTTCTGCCCTTTTGCTTTGCTCTGCCGAGCCAGAATGGCCAGCATCAAGTGCAATGCAGAGGTGAAGTGTAGTGGAGTCACCGCTGCACTGCAGGGGCATGACCTGAGATCTGTCGGGCTCAGCAGCGGCAGTGTCAGAGCTGCAGCCCCCCTCTAACCGGGCAATATTCTCACTTGGGCACCATGAGCCCTAACAGCAGCTCCAGCCTTCTTCTTCCCTGAGCAAATACGGCTAGGAGAGAAAGACAGCAGCCTGAATCTCCTTATGTATACAAGGCTGGTGAGTGTGTGTGGTTTAGTTCAAGGAGGGAATCGATTAATTATGTGATGATGGGAGCCAGGATACTCTCAAGGCTCTGGGTCTGCCCCCTACCAGATTTTACTGGCATTTTCTGAACATTTCTATTAGCTCAGTGGGCACAGCTTGTATGCAAACAAATGCAATAATGCTCAGTTATTGTTTGGTATGAAGGGAGCCTGGGATTCTTTTTTTTGTTTGTTTACAAGTATTGTTTCTATTTGTCATTAAGGCTCACTTTCTAATTTATCTTTGTAAGAGGTTCGTCTTTTTTGACATTGTCTGTTAGATGTAGCCAGAGCTCTCTTCTCTGGCCTGAAGAGGCATTTAAGGCCAACTGTTTTTTTGTGTTTTCTTTTTTGTTTTTCTTTTTCTTTTCAGAGAAGACAACCAGAAAAGACAGGAAAAAAGTGCTTGGAGAGAAAGACAAACATATAATTAGCAAAAACAAATACATCATTATTTGATGGTTTTCATGCATGTTACTGTTTCGACTGCTCGTGAATGGTTTCATCTAGATTGTAAAATATTCATATTTATATGTTACTCAGAAGGAGATGTGATGCCCTGGAGAGGCTAATTCTTGGTTTGCAGATTGTTTACAAGCTGTCAATTGCAATTTGAATATATTTGCAATTCATAGGGTTGGTAAATAACGTAAGTCACATGGCATAGTTTCTGCTCCTGATCTGTAGTACATCCCTGTGTAAGTAACACCAAGGTAGGCAAGCATTTGTCTCCCCATCTGCCTCTCAAATCACACATTTAATGGAGCGAGCAAACATAATACCCGAGAGTACCTCTGGGATCTCATAATAGTATTCTGCCCCACCTGACTCCCTGGAAAGCTCTGATCTTGTGGCATTGTGTGTGGCCACCTTTTGCTGAGTCCTGACTCAGCTACAACTCACACATGAGCAGGACAAGTATTCTGAATGTTTTCTCTATATGGCATCTCGCGCACTGTGGGACAGCCAGCCAGAAAGGGACAAAAGGAAAACTATGCCACAGCGACTGCAGGCTTTGCGTGGGAGTGGGTGACTGAGAATTCGGGGGGGGTCTGGTTCATTATTCCAGACATGTGGGGGTGACTCTGTTCTTTGAGGGATGATTAATACAATTATCAACACAATACAATTGGCAAATTGCGTTTTACAATAAAAATGCTAAATACAGCATTTACTTCTGGCTCCTATTTTTTCCTCCATATTTGAAATTAACTTTTGTAAGTACTTTCATAAATGAAGAAAGAATCTTTGGATATCCCTAGGTGGTGAGGTTATTATTTTAAGCAGTATGGCTGCTTTTCATTTTGTTTCTCCTTGGTACCAATTTTGTGTGATGGAATTGACCCCATTACTCACAAGGAATTATGCTAGAAAGTCCTTTCACGTCATCTCCTGGTGGGAACAAAATCCTGTTTCTTGTTCTTCTCCTAAAACCAGGGACATTAAATTGCATTGTGTGTGGCTTGCACGTACATAAATACGCATAGCCACTCTGAGTATCATAAATCAATATTTTCAAATGGGCATATTTCTCCACCTTTACAATAACCTGAGGTGATTCCCTGTCCTTACAGTTAAAAGATTTTTCCTAATTTTGAATACAAGTCTCTTTTCTGCAATTTACCCTCATTACTTCTTGTTGTCTGCGCTACAAAACACAAATTATTCCCTCCGTGGCACCTTCTTATATATCTGTGACTTCTCAAGTGTTACTGAGTCTCCCCTCACTCTGCCTGATCTTTCCTGATAGATGACATTTTTCTCCAAGCTTCTCCTTGGATTTTCTAGACTGTTTTTAGATGGTTCACATCTTTCTTTAAGTCCAAGTCCGCAAGACTCAACTTTGTATTAGTCAGGACCTGGATAGATTGGAAGCATGTCTTAATGTATCTCAGATGTGATATTCATCTTTACCTACTCCTGCTAAGAAATTTGCTTTCTGCACAAGTATGACATTACAGAATAATTTTTGCTTGCAGCATGCTGTATATGGCATACTGTCTTTTGCTATAGAGATGTTCTCTCTCAGCTTGTATTTGTGCAGATGATTCCTTTCAAATAACAATTACTTGCCTTTGTGTTTACTGAACTGCATCTATTTTTCTTCAGATTATTTGACCAATTTCTTATGGCCAGTTTTAGGAGGAACTGACAGAGGCGATTGATTGATTGCTTTTCCAGGGTACCTGTATGGATCATACAGCTTTTTGTTGCTCTCATAAATCTTCCCTGGTTGGACTCCGTGGCCTGTATGTGGTCTTGGGCACCAATCAGGTTAAGACAGGCTGGGGGGGGTGGTGGTGTCATGATCTGGGGGTACCCTAGGGACACCCTCCCTGTATCAAAAGGGTGGGATGGCATACAGCAAAGACAGCTAAAGCCAAGGGCGTCTGGGCACTGAGAGCGAGGGTGGGAGAGTAACAGAAAAGGGACTACCCAAATCCTGAAGCTGACAAACCCCCTAAAACTGGAGATTTTCACGTCATAGGGAGAATTACTTACTGCAATCTGTGATGTCAAATCACTTGCTTTAGTAAGTGTTCTGTGTGGACACAGAATACTTTTAAGAAAAGTAACCAGTTTGATACAACATCTCCATGCAGACCATCCCCAAGTCTTTCCCACTCTCACTAAGTGAAGCTCTTTGAACTGTGTCAACCCACTATTAGCATTTGCCATGTGTACAGAGTCAATTGTTACCCTGAGGAATGGGATGGATGATGACATGCTTAGATAGTAATGCTTTAAATTAAGGTTCCTGAATATGCCTCTGATGTACGGAGGTTAATTAAGAAGCTATTGTGAGCTGAATTAATACCATTTGCTTATTGAAAACATAAGTCATGAGAATTAACAACAAAGTCATAAATATATTTCCCTAAGGGCCAGATACTTCAGCTCTTACTCATTTGAGAAATCCTTACTCATATGAGTAGTTCCATTGAATTAATTGAGACTACATGCATGAGTTCATTTATCTATATGACTAAGAAGTTGCATGGTTGGGTCCCACACAAGCATTAATCTAAAATGAATATGTTTTTAATGATAAATTGGTATTTAGATGGACTAATCTTGTTTTAATAAGACTGGTTCAGCCTGCCAAGTAAATAAATCCAGCTTTTTATTAATAATCAAGTGACAGAGAACCAACAATTACTGATTAAAAGCAGAATTCTGATATAGACAAAAAGCAAGTGTGAGGTTCATTAGGTCCATTAACAAGATATACATTTTTGCTGATAGCTGAATGGAAAGCTGGTACATCTTCACCAATGAATTGAGTGTCGTGATCCCCAAGCTAGTTCTGAGTGAGTTTGCTCCAGAACCAAAAGCAGGAAAGCCATGTGGGTGAGAGGGAGGGATGCTTAGCCGGGAGGGCAACAACCCAGCCCACCCTGCTGTTGCAACATTGCAAGATGCTCATGCTATGTGGTATTGCACTCTGCCATGCAAAAATACTATCTATCTCCCACCCTGCTAGATCAGGGATCTCCTCCTGCTCCACTGCAACACCTTTATATTGTAGGCATGCTAAGAGTCAGTGAACTCCCCCAAAGCACATGCTGGCAGCAACAAAGAGCTGTACTCTTCCTCTGGTATTGTGAACAGGAAGAGATGTCTCCATTGCGTGTGTTTTATCCTGAGTCTGCTGGCCAGCATTGAAGGATCTACTGTTGAGTGTGCAGGAGGGAACTGAGGTCTCCCTCTTCTGAAAGATCTCCTTGGACCAACCTGCTTCCACCTGCTCCCCTGACAAAAAGCCTCTGTGGGGACACTTCAGTGTCTGGAGGGAGCAAATGATGCAAAAAGAGATGCTGTTCCCTCCCTTGTGGACTCAGTCATGCGTGAGGTGCAACCACCACTCACAGTCAGAGGCCAGGGCTCAGTGACTCCTAAGCAGAACAGTAGTTGTGGCATCACCTGATCCTTAAAAGTCCCGTGAAGCCTCTCTGGCTGTGGCTAGACACAGCACAGCTTGCATTGTACCTCTAGTTGCACTTGAGCATAACTCCTGTGGAGACTCTTTTGGTAAGAAAAAATGGTGGGAGTTTCCTTTTCCAGACTTTAGCCTAGTTGATTGGGGGGAGAGGGAGGGAAAAAAAAAAAAAAAAAAAACCACTTGGTGGTTGAAAAAAACATTGACANTATTGGGCCTTTGTGACATTTATTTACTCATCCCCACTAGTTACTTACATTGCAAACACTTTCTTTCCCCATCCCACATCAGAAGTATGTAATGAAAGTTACAGTTTAATACAGCAAATTGAATAACAGTAATAACATCTTCCTAACTAGCCTGGGAAGCCATAATTTTTAGGGATACAAACATAATAATAAGTAAAAGCTAAGAAATTCCTGCCCTGATTTATAAGCACCTGTGATAAAAGGGAAGGTTGTGATTTGGGAGAGACTGCTTACTATTGGGCCTTTGTGACATTTATTTACTCATCCCCACTAGTTACTTACATTGCAAACACTTTCTTTCCCCATCCCACATCAGAAGTATGTAATGAAAGTTACAGTTTAATACAGCAAATTGAATAACAGTAATAACATCTTCCTAACTAGCCTGGGAAGCCATAATTTTTAGGGATACAAACATAATAATAAGTAAAAGCTAAGAAATTCCTGCCCTGATTTATAAGCACCTGTGATAAAAGGGAAGGTTGTGATTTGGGAGAGACTGCTTACTATTGGGCCTTTGTGACATTTATTTACTCATCCCCACTAGTTACTTACATTGCAAACACTTTCTTTCCCCATCCCACATCAGAAGTATGTAATGAAAGTTACAGTTTAATACAGCAAATTGAATAACAGTAATAACATCTTCCTAACTAGCCTGGGAAGCCATAATTTTTAATCTTTTTTTTTTTTAATGAAGTCAGCTGTCACCCATGAAAATCTAGACCTATGGAGAGCAAGTCTTGCCCGGTCCAGCCTCTCCCTGGGTCCCCAGAGCCACTTCCATGGTGGTGGGGAGAGGAGCGAGGATGCAGTGCCTCTCGGCACGCGTGTGGTCCGGGGCCGTGCTTGACAGTGGAGCCCCCGCAGCCGGCAACGCTCCCCGTGCACGCACAGCGGGGGGAGCGGGGGGACTCGCGCGTTTCTTGGCAAAGGTCTCTTCTGCTTTTAACAGAGAAGAAGCAAGGAAAGGAAGGGGCAGAAAGAATAGACGGGGGGTGGGGCGTGTGTGATGATTTCAAAAGGAGGAGGAAAAAAGCATGGGAGGAGAACAATGAGGCCGAGAGGCTCTGTAGTCTACTTTTATGAGGAAAACAGCCACGCAACAAGGCAAGATGGGCTGTAAATGTTGGCATTTGCATTCATCTGTGAGTTAAGTGCTAAGCGAAGACTCTACCGGAGAAGCTGGCCCGTTGGGAAATGCTGCGGGAGCTGGGGCGTTCCTCTGCGCAGCAGCTCCGGGGCCCTTTTAGTGCCCCTCCGGGGTTCACACCTCCTTCTGGGAGCCGACAAGGTAGAAGTTAATGACAGCAGTTAACACGTTAGATCACCAGGTCATGCTGCCTTTACTCCCCTTTCAAGCCCTTTCACAGCAAGTAAACAGACAGGGCCGCAGACTGGAAATGTGTTCTCTGGTACTTCCGCAACACAAACAGTGCGGTAATGGAAAAACAGTCTGTTTATCCTCAGAGTGTTAGCAGATGGCAGCTCCTTCCTGCTCCCTCTCTCTGCTGCAAGCCAAGCTCCCCAGTGCGTCCTCGCGGCCATTGCTGGAGACAGACATTCTCCAAAGGCCCTCAGCCGGGTGTGCACCGGGCACACACGAAGGTGAATCCCACACGCTCTTCTCAGGGGCTTGTGTAGGAGCATTGACTGCAAGGGAAAGGGTGCACAGAGATTACCTGTAGATACACCTACTCTAGCTAGAGCATTGCACAGATGCAACACGCTGCCGCAAAAAGGAGCACTCTGGATTTCCTTTACAGTAAGCCAGCAGCAGGCATGTCCTCGTCCTGTTACAAGTGCCCCACAAGGCAGAGGACAAGTGGAGGAACTCATACCTCCTCTGTGAGCCCCCACATCCCAGCTAGCATCAAACATCCTCATGCCCACCCAGGGACTACAGTTAGCACAGCCAGTCTCCCCTACTGGTCAACAGGCAGTCAAATATTTCAGATGTTTCTTAGAAGAGAGAGGGGCAAGAGGAGAAGAGGTGTTCATGGCCTTCCCTCCACCCCTCTTTGCTGCATCTCTAGAGCCCACAGGTGCACGGCCTCTTCCCAATTCAGCTGAGCCAGTGCAAACCCCTCCATGGACACTTGCTGCCCCTTTCTTGTCAGGGGCTACTGCCTGACTCAGACTTCTCAGCTAGGCTGTTTGTGGGAACACTTCTCCACCCAATGCATTCAAAATGCTGGTTTCCAAGTCTTCAGTCATAATCAGAATGATTTGGGTTAGACAGGGCTCACGCCAGCCCCAGCTGAGACGTCTGAGAGGCCATGGCTGCTTCCGCAGCAAAGCCGCACCCTGGCTGGGGTTGGGAGCGCACCGCTGTGCCTCCCCGTAAGGCCACATCCTCTCAAAACTAGATAACCGACAGCCACCAGGAGGGGTCAAAAAGCATCTAGCACAGGCTGGGGAGGGTACACTTAGGTAATTAGAGAACACGTACTGGGTGGATGCCTGAGCTAACCTAATCCAGGACTGCAACAGGATCTGATTCTGCCCTCTGCAAGTTATATGCAGGTTTTGATCGCTTATGATTTTGTTCCGCTTAAACTT
Source organism: Balaeniceps rex (assembly GCA_013401315.1). Classification (NCBI taxonomy): domain Eukaryota; kingdom Metazoa; phylum Chordata; class Aves; order Pelecaniformes; family Balaenicipitidae; genus Balaeniceps; species Balaeniceps rex. Next base: position 45,673 of record VYZW01052503.1, read on the forward strand.
TTCCACCATATATATATAAGGCTTCGGTCCACAGCCAACCCAGGAGCATTCCTGATTTTATCTGTAGATTTGCAGCATCTTGTGTTGTGAAGGTGGGGATTGACAAGTATGTGAGTTAGGGCCCCCTAGTAAGGTAGAGAGTGAACTACCACAACAATAAAGATGATTACTGCCCTGCTGACAGCCTTGACACCCAAATATCCACAAGGATCACTGACTGCCTGCTCCTTGTTCTCTGACAGAGACCTGAGCACCTCCTTGGTGGGAGTTCATGGAGAGCACAGCTGGATGAGAGCTGCAGTCTGTGCTTGCAAAGTGTTGTGCTGTGCTCTGACCTCACAAGTAGGGTTCATGTCACCTCACTCCAGACATCCCATCTTCCTCCAAGAGTAGTCACTCCTTTTACAGTCAAAGGAGGGAAACAGGCATTTCTACAGAGTGACTCATCTAACGTACTTTAGATACCTCCTTTAGGAAGAGGTGAGTTGCGCTGTGGCTCTTGCAGTGTCCAGGCTGGAAAGTAGGCACCTGGTTGTGTTGCAGACAATACAGCTCTGCACACTTTGCCAGCTGAATCCTAGCTGTCTTGAATCGGGCATCAAAAAACAGCAGATAGTTCAGAAAGGTTGTTCTTCTGTTTTCTCCAGCTGTGCTGTTGTGCAGAGAAGGTCATCGGTATTTGCAAAGTGCTTCGGTAGTACAGGTTGTGAACAGCAGTGCCCAGAAGGGAGTTAATTTCTCTATATATATCTCTCCAAGGTTTGGATGTTGTCAGCCTTTAACGACCCATGCCTGTATGTCGAGCAATGGCCATAAGAAGGAATACTGGCTAACCTCCATTTGCTGCCACAACTTCAGGGCTGGACACACAGGCAACACGGATGGGATGGGGTGGGGTGGGGTGAGGTGTGGAACTGGGGCTGCAGTCACTAGTGTGTGACAGCAAATAAGCATGTATTCTGTGCAGGGCCAGTAATGGTGGGCGCATTCTCCTTACCTTCTCTAGTAAACACATATTTGGTATCATCAGCCAGCACCAGAGCTCTTTGGGATACATAACAGCCTCTGCACCTTTGGAGCAGTACAATCTCACGTCCATGTGCTGCCTGGCAGCCTGGAGACACAGGGACACCCGGTTACTTCTGGCTCCCCTTCATTCTCTCTTTGCAACTCCCCTGCTGCTGAAGCTACCAAAACCTCTCAGAGGCAGTTGTACCTCAGTCAGTATGGATGGCTCTGTCTTAGTCAAAGCTAATTTAGACTTCTGCTTTGAGACATGCCCAAAGATATACACACATCTGAAAAGCACCCAAAAACTTAAAAAGTTCAGCTAGCTGCTAGCTGCTGCAATGAACCAGCAGCTTCTTCCCAGATTATCTTTCTGCTGCTCATCACGACCAGTTTCTTTTAGCCTTCCAGTCACTGAACAGGCCTTCTTCCTCAAAGGGCACTGATGGTAGGAATAGCCTCTGAGAAGTAGCAGTCAAGACAAGAAGAAAGGCTATGCCACTGGCCACACAGAGATGAGAGAAAAGGGCACCAGTAGAGACATGGCTCCAGCTACTCCTCACACTTTTGTTTCAGTCATGACAATTTGTCTTTGCACCCTCTGCTCCCCTCTCTGCCTGCAGCTGGGATGGGCACAGCCCTCATTCCTGCGGCTGCCTTCCTGCTACATGGCCTTAGCGCTACCCCTTAGAGGTAGCATGGAAAGAAGAGTGAATTAAATGAAACCGGTGCCAAGCCCACCTATGTGGTTTACCTAATCCTGACAAGTCACAACAGAATTTGGGGGCTGCATCTTACTCAAGAGGAAGTGATGGTTCCTGCAAGCCATGTATATATCTTCAGGAGGTTTATTTGCTTTTCACTGTCAAAGTCACAATTACTCATTCAGACTACAGCAGCGATGTATCATCCCTCGGTAATGCAGGTATGCAACTTCCTCTTTGCCACCTGGAGGGGCATCCTGCCCTGCTCTTGGCTCCCTACAGCACATCTGACTGTGCTGCAATGAGTCTGCGGCTGTTCTCTGTCTCACCACCCTGTCAAAGGAAAGCAGCATAAGATCCCTCGCAGGCATATTTTAGATGTGTAATACTGATATGCTTCATAAAACATATCAGCACATTTCAAAAGTTATTTCCAAAATTTAAGCCTGTGAGTCAAACAATACCAGGGAGTGGAAAGTGTCCAGCATGCCAAACAAGAACCAGCACACAGCTGAAAGCCAGTGAAGGAAATGGGCAGCAGCCAGTGACACAACAGGAGCTGGTTTTCCCCTGTCCTCTCTTGGACTCCAACGTTTGTGAAACCCTGAGCTCCAGCAGGAAACACAGAGCGGAGAATGCGTGTTGTAGTATACAATAGAAGGGTGTGTGGGTGTGTGTGCATGATTTTCATGGCATTCAGGTTCACTCCGAACTTTCCATGGAGCTCTGGCACCAGCCTGACTCAAACAATTTATGGCAGAGCTGGCACTCCCTTCTAGGTCTCTCAGATTGTAACTCCTTGACTGGTTTTGAGAACATCAAAAAAGCAAAACCTACCTTCCCTCCACCTGGTATACACACGCCCTGATGGCCATCAATTTTCTAGCTGCACATGACAGGGTCTGGCTGTCCTGTTACTTCACAGTTACGGTCTCTAACCTCACCTCCTAAGCAGAGTGTGAGGGGAAGGTCACAAAGGATTTATTAAGTTTCCTGCCCCCAGAAGGGATGTGTGAGGACAAGGCAGGTCTCAGCTTGCTATGCACAAACTCACAGCTACAGACTTGTGGCATTTAACCTGCTTTACCATAGCAAGGCTCCACTAAGAAGCTGCAAACCTCTCACAAACGCCAGCTGCATTGCCTCCAAGCCAGGAGTTTCAACATCAGCCTTCATCAGTTCTTCAGCTTGTCTGTTGCAGTATGGTGCAGCTGAAGCATCAGCCTCATCACTGGCACTAACTGGGTCATTTATTCCACTACATCAGTTTGTTCAGCTGAGTATAGGATACAGTATATTGAAGGTAGGGGATCCTGTGTTTCCTTGATAACCTTCCAAAGTCATGTCAAACATTAGAGGAGGCAGAGAGCACCAGCAGCGGCACACTCCACAGGGGGTCTCTTGGGGCAGTAGAGACATAAACTGACGTAAGGAACACAATTCAAATCAATCAAAGTGTTTGCATAAATTGGATTGGGTTTTTTTGCAAATCTGTGAATGACAAGAGCAAACTAGAAGTAGGTCAGCAGTAGAAGTCCTTTGGATTTTGCCCTAAAAATCCAAAGAAACCTCTTTCTTTTAAGGCCATCAAGGATGAATGACTTACTGGAGGCAAGGCTTTGTGGGTGATCAAAGCTCCGTGGACATCCACATTTAGCACAGGGAAGACTGATACCAAGACAAATTCAGAGTAGAAGACAAGTGCCCATAAAAGATATAGAGGTGGTTGCTAAGTAAAGAGACTTCCCTTGTCACTTTGCAATAGCTCATGCAGATGAACCCTACAGATCCATTTTACAGAATCACACAGAATAGCTGAAAGTGGGAAGGGACTCCTGGAGACTGCCTAATTCAACCCTCTGTTAAAAACAGGGACAGCTAGAGCAGGTTGCCCAGGACTGTATCCAGTCATGTTTTTAATATCTCCAAGGATGTAGACTGTACAACCTCTCTGGGCAACCTGTGCCAGGGTTTGACCACACTAACTGCAAAAAATTTTTTTCTTACATTTAAGTGGAATTTCCTGCATGTTAGTTTGTGTCCATTGCCTCTTGTGTTGTCACTGGTCACTGAGAAGTCTGGCTCCTTCTTCTTTACTCCTCCCCATCAGGCATCTATACACATTGATAGGATCCCTCCTGAGCTTTTTCTTCTCCGGTCTGAACAGCCCCAGTGCTCCCAGTACCACTCTCTGGATTTACACCATTCATGACTGGCCTCCAGCACTACTTCATGCCACTGATCACAACCTTCTGAACTCAACAATTCAGCCAGTTTTCAATCCACCTCACTGTCCATTTATCTAGTCCATATTTCATCATTTTTTCTATGAGGATTTTATAGCAGACAGTGTTGAAAGCCTTACTAAAGTCAAGACAAAAAACTTCTACAGCTCTCACCTCATCCACTGAGTCAGTCATTTCATCATAGAAGGCTATTAGGTTGGTCAAACATGATTTCCCTGTTGCAAATCCATGTTAACCACTTCCAATCACCTTCTTGTCCTTAATATTTGAAAATGGCTTCCAGGAATATTCACTTCATCACCTTCTCAGGGATCGAGGTAAGGTTGATCATCCATTAGTTTCTGGGTTCTCCTCCTTGCCCTTCTTCAAATGACATTTGCTCTCTTCCCATCTTAGGAACCTCCCCCAATCATCAAGACAGTTCAAAGACAGTCAAGATTGGCCTCACAATGACATCGGCCCTTTCCTTTTGCGGCCAATGTATCTGCAGAAGCCTGTCCTATTAATGCTTCATGTCCCTCACCAGATTCAACTCCAGACGGTCTTTGGCTTTTCTAACCCCATCCCTACACACTCAGTGTCTCTGTATTCCTGTTGGGTCACCTGATCCTACTTCTATGTCTTGTACAATTCCTTTATGGGTCTGAGTTTTGTCAGGAGCTTCTTGGTCATCCATGCAGACCTCCTGCCACATTTGCTTGATTTCCTGCACATTGGCATGGACCATTCCTGAGCCTGGAGGAGGTGATCCTTGAAAATCAACTAGATCACCTGGACCTCTCTTCTCACTAGGGCTGTCTCTCATGGAATTCTTCCAAGCAGATCCCTGAAGAGGACAAAGTCTGTTCTCCTAATGCCCAGGGTGATGATCCTGGTTTTTGTCCTGGTCCCTCCCCTCAGAATCCTGAACTCCACCATCCCATGGTCACTGCAGTCAAGGCTGTCCCAAACCTTCACAACCCCATCCGGTTCTTCCTTGTTTGTAGGTACGAGGTCCATCTCTCCTTGTCAGCTTCTCAATCACCTGTGTCAGCAAGTTGTCATCAATGCACTCCAGAAACCTCCTGGATTCTTGTGTACTGCTGTGTTGTCACCCCACCAGCTTTGAGGTAGACAATTATCTATGAACTGTGGAGAAAAAACAGTTGTAGGAACATCAAGAAAAATTATAGATACACAGATTGGTGAGCTAAGATGAAATGTTTCCAAAGATTAAGGGAACCTGATGAACTTACTGAACCTTGGGTAAATATGTACACAGAGTCAGAGAGATCTTGAACTACAAATAGAAGTTGAAATGGGGACTAGGATTGCTTTTAAGGAAAAAGTAAAGTAGTGAGGCTGGTGATGATCTTCAAAGTTTATTTTATTTCTCACTAATGCACTATGGATTTTGTGATAAGGATGCTGAAAGGACCAGGGTCTGAAACCTTCGACACTATTGAAGACTGAAATTTAAGCATGAGTGCATTCACTAGATGAAGGGCCTTGACTCGGACAAAAGCTGGGGAAGTAAAATAAGAGTGTTGCATATTTCTTGAGTGTTAATCAATCCTTAGCACCTTTGAGAAACAAGTAAAGACAATAATTCTCATTTTACAGGTTAATTCCTCTTTCTTTACATGCAGGGAAAGAGAGGTAGGGAAGTTGAGTGACTTGCAAGAACAGGTATTAGCATGTAAGACTTACTGGCACTTCATTCAAGGCTCATCTCAGATCACACTCCTCTCTGAGTAGGTTTCCGGAAATCCAATTATACCTGGCAGAGCTGATAGTTTTTAAAATCTAATTACAGTGGAAGGAATGTGGTACAGTGGATGCATTTTCTTAAGCCATTTGACACCTTGCCTCATAAAATTAGCCTGCAAAAGTGAAATTCAAATTAATTCCAGCCTAGATAAAAACACCCAAATCTAGAAATTGGCTGGATGACACAAACAGCAGGTAACCAGAAATGGTCATGTCCTGAGCTGGGGGTGGGTCCAGCAGAGTGCCACCAGGACTGGATGAGGTAAACAGTACATTACGTCTGCAGGTTATATTCAATTTGTGGTGATGCAAACACCAGTGAAGGCAGAGGGAAAAAACCCAAAGGTAAACTGGAAGAGTTTGAAATGTGTGAAGTGCATAACAAAAAAGAATCCAAATTGCGTTAAATACACACTGAACTTTTAGAGGAGCAAGCACTGAAAAGAAGAGATACAAAAAGCAAAAATATCAGCAGGACCTAGTAAGCACTTAATAGCAATATCAGATAGTAAACCCAGTACGTTTTGGCAGCACAAGAGAATGACAAACAAATCTTAAATTAGATGATGTTTTGTATGCAGAAGACCCATGTTAGGCAGAGGGGAAAATGAGAATCCCTTCCTGTGCAGCGTGCGTGAGATACTGCTGGCATCCCTTTTCAAGTTGTAAATTCAAAAGAGAGATGAATAACCCATATTGACACAGGAAGGATTAAAGAATGATGTTACAAAACTGAGTGAAATAAAGTATTTGTGATGAAAATCAGGCAAAATGTCCTAATATTGGATCCTGCGACACTGCTAAAAAGTTTGTCGTGGGCTTGCTGGAAATATTCAGACAGTCAGAAAAAGCATTCTTATATGGGAAGGACACTCAGGGAGGTTTGATTATGTGGTTAAATAGGCTTTATGCATTCCTCTGTCATAGGCTGGATTGGGAGAGAAACTGGCTCCTTGAAATTGAGTAGAAGATGGATGCTCCAGAAAGCATAGGATTTTATGACCATCTAGAAAGTGGCCAGCCGGACAAGTTATTGCTGGAAAATGAAGGGAAGCTTTCATGAACTTTCAAGAGGAACGGGCCGCCGTGACAGCTGTGAATTGTGGTCACCTCTGTGGAAGCCATCATCCCCCGAGGAGGGAGGCGAGGGAGCAGCTCCAGGGGTCAGAGGTAGGCGCTCCTTTCTCAGGTGCCCCTGGCCTGAGCTCACGGCGATGGCAGAGCTCGTCCTCCATGTGTTGTCTTCACTTGAAGAGGGCTGATGTGGCTGGGGGGAGCTGCGGGAACATCTGCGGGCAGCAACATGAGACCCCGGTGGCAGCTAGGGAAGGCATGCCAAGGAGGGGGAGGGAAGCAGGTTCCCATCAAAGCCTCACCTCCATCGCTGGGAGTGTAGCAGGCACTGGACCCAAAATGTAGACCAGCAGAAGGAACCAGGTTAAATCATTCATGGGTCAAGCCTGAGAGATGGCCAGCAAACTAATATTGAATGTACACGTGAAAAGCAGCCATAAAACAGCATTACAACAGTTGTGAACCTGCGGCCTATCCCATTTTTCCCGCCCACCTTCCCAAACAGCTTTCTTCTTCCCATTGCCCTTCTGAAATGAACAGTGCTCAGAGTGTTAGTTGTGTTGCTGGCATTTATCTGGGAGAATGAAATCATGCCCTGGTTTCCTTTTCCCAAACCTTCAACAAAGGGCACCAAAAGCAGCAGTTCATGCATCTGAGATAGGCACATTTGCAGCCTGGTGCCTTTCATCAGACAAATGACCAAACACAGAAGCTCATTAACCTAAGGTGACTACCAGAAATATTTTCATCCTGAAAGTTTCTAATTAACAGAAAGACCAGTGAGTAAATTCCACATACTTCACACTAGCAGAAATGTGGCTCTATCACTTGACTTCCTTGCTGCAGTATGACATGTTGTAACCAGCAAAGGAATGAAAAAAGGAACTGCTTGCAGCAGCAATGCAAACCCCAGAACGCACAGGTGAAGGCATTTTAAGAATAGGCAGGTGAACTTGCAGAGTTGCAGAAGTGGGTGGTTTATCTAGCAATAATGTGCCTGTGAAGGAAGGAGAAGTTTTATTCCAAACTGCTGGAGGCTCTGCAGGATCTACCCTGCCATGACTTTCTGTTAGTTACGTATAAACATCTTATGGTCTTCACTGACCCACTCCACACATCCAGTCTTAAAGGGTTAGTATCAGACCAGCTCCTGAGCATGACTGCAACAGGAGGAAATATGCCCAGGAGAGACCGGAAAAGCGGCAGAAGGCAGGATTCAGGATTTCAATGGCATGCTAGATTTCACACTGGCACTTTGTATATCCTTACCAGATGATGGATCTTGCTTGATCCATGCAAGACCCTCTGCTCCAGAGAGCTCATACTGGAGTCATTAGCCAGCTCTCAAACTTGTTCCAGCTCTAATTTGCTGATTCGTCAACTAAATAGAGTGTTCGGCTTCCCCCCCAACAAACTTATGTTCAAAATACTCAGCTCCTCCTTCCTTTTGTATGCAACCTGGCTGGGATTCTTTCAAACTCTCTCCACCCTCCCTCTCAGCCTTGCTTGAACTTTCCTAAAGTAAAAACATATTTGCACAAGGGCTTAATTTGGCAACAAAGGATTTTGCTGTTAAATTTACATTGGGAACTTGTCCCAGACAACGCTGTGAAAAATGCGCTTGGACATTCATTTTGAAGAGTTTTGATTCTTGTGGGTATTTTGTTTTGCTTTGAATTGTTGAAATAAGGCTGTTTCAGTGATGGGTTTGCCTATTTCAGCTGGGTGAGTAACAGAAGAGAAGTCAAGGTGTTTTCCTTCCTCACTTGCTCTGTGCTGGAGCTGGGTAAGAGAAGTTGAGCTCCAGGCTTGTGGGAGGCAGAAGAGGGCTGGCACGTAGCATCCCACCTGCCTGCAATTAGAAGGGACTAGCCTTTGTTTCTTGGATTTGTTATACCAGTAACAAGAAGGGTGAATCAATCAATCCAGCCTTAGCAGGGTGACATTAGACAATATAACCATTGATTAAACCTCATTTTTCAGTGTAGATTTTAGCCTAAAGTCACAGTCTTGTAACAAAAAACTTACCACAAAGCAGGGAGCAAAAATGGTTTTTCTTTTGTGATGTCCTAAGACTGCACTGAATTACACATCTGAAATGAAAATCATGAATGTAGGTTTGTATGTGAGACTTTGCCTGTTAAAACATGGTTTTAACCTGGTCCTCTGCTTTAATACTTCTGCATCGTGTAAGAAAAGGGGATGCAGAAAGGAAGGAAACCTGGAAAGGAAGGAAAAGAAAGGAAACCTGGAAAGAGACGTTGACAGATATGTAACAACCGTTGTAGGAGTAGCAATATGTTTTCTTGCAAAAGCTCGGTGAGTGGTGACTTCAGACCAGGGTCCTGAAGCAAACAGCCCTCATGTAGGGCTGTTCATTTTCCAAACATGGGCTTTAACCAAGCTACCTTGAAGTGGTTGGGGGAACAGAGAGAAGGTGTCCGGTTCATAGGCAACTTTGCCAAACTGCATTCCTGTATTGGAGGTGCTGAGAAGTCTGGAGGATTTCAAGAGAATGATAGTTTCACATGTGTTGGACAGAGTTTGGAAGAGACATGGGCTCCCTGATGCTGAGGGCAGGCCTGCTCTAACATGTCCTCATCCAACAAAGATAACGAAGATGGGGAGGGGTCCCTCAAAATAGGTGAAAAGCACACTGGATTTGCAGTGAAGTTTCTGCTGGTGCACTGAACAGCCTCGGCTAAGGAAGGCAACAAACTAGGAAATAAAGTCTAGTTTTGTGAGTGCTTACACACTCTGAAGCTGAGCTAATTTTTCTAAAGACTCTTTTTTTTCCCCAACCCCCTGATTTTTTGAGATGGAGTCTTATGCATCTCATCCCAAACAGCCACGTTAAGTTGCTTCTTTAAACCTAAAGAATCCCAAACTTCTGCAAAATTTTATGCAGAAATTACTTCAGCTGTAGCTGTAATCTGAAAAGAGTTGTATGTTTTAAAGAGCTGCAGCTAGGATTGTTCTTAAACTTAACATTTTGGTGTGTAAAGGTGCTTTTATTTCTTAAGTTCATCATAAGCTAAATGCTAGCAATATTTGAAACGGTGTCTATGGACAACTAGAGGTGGAGGCAGGACAGACAATGATCATGATCAAAGCCTGAGTTTATGTACTATTTCTATATTTTCAGTGGGTAGTTATATATCTCTGTAAGGACTACAATTTTAACATTGAATCAGGAAAACAAGATCCAGCCTCCAAGAAGAAGGGATCCACTCTAGGATGAGTAACAAATTTATTTTGCATGGATCATGAAAATCAGCAATATTTGCCGTAAAATTTGCTGAACAATTTGATATTAACATGAGGTGGACTATTAAGCATAAGGCCTGAATAATAATTTCAATATGATTTATAAGAAGAAAACCCTTAAACTAAGAAAGATGGAAATAAATAGAAACCTGGGCAGAAGCTGCAAAAGCAGCGGAAGTATACCACTTCTGGTTTACGCATTTATTTCATACAGATCCTTGACCATGACAGGAAATTAAATATTGTTGCTTTCCAAGATTCACCCACAGTTAAATGGCACATCTTGGAAGAAACAGATCTTTGTGTCTCACCAACGATACATTAGTTCCTCTTTCATTGAGAAAACAATTACGGACTTGATTAAAAGAGTGTATTTTCTTCCTTTGTTGTTACTGTTGTCTCATATTAAGGTTATATGATGTTTGTTATACACAGATGAAAGGCAAATAATTCACTGACTCCTTGATTATTTTCTAAGAGGAATAAGCTTAGAAGACATATTTGAAAGTATGAAACAAACAGGTTGAACTTTTGGCAGTACATCTTTTTGCCTCAGTATCCTCAGCTGAGAAGCTGACACCGACTTCAAGGTATACACCAAGTTAATAGAAACAAATTGGTGGAAATTTGTTTCCAAACAGAAGTGTGAATATTTCCTTACAGCTAATCACTCATCTTGTAGCTGAAAGAATACAACAAAATATGCAAAAGATAAGTTATCACTTGATCTTTATGGTCATTAGCCAATAGTTTTCTTCCTCCACCAGAAAAAAATCACAACTATATGGGACATTTCATTTTGTCAGTCTTGAATTCATGTAAATTCTGAGTCCCTCAAGTTTCAGGTGCTTATCCATGTAAAGAAAGAATCTTAAAATATTGTTGAACTATTAGAAGTTATTTTTCTAAGGTAGACTCTCCGGCTGGAGATTTTAAGCTCTGTAAGGACAATGTATAATGAAGATCAAAAAGAATGACTGAATTATCTGTTGGGGTCTTCTGCATTATGGTAAAAGTTATTTTTTAAATAAATTCTTAAATTAGAACAAAGAGCTGTTTATAACATAACGCTTTCATCCAAAGATAAGTTACAAGCAAGCATTGCTGGCAATACCTTTGTCATTAAAGTAACTCCCTCCTAAAAACAAATACTGCCAAAGCAGAAGAACAGGAAAGGGATTTTGCTCCATAGCAACCAGTCTTATTTGACTTTTCAATTTCAACAGAAAAAATTGTCTTACCTTGACTCAGTCTTTTTTTGTTGAAAGAATGCCAACTTTTTGGACTATTTTAAATATTATTAGAGAGCTGAGAATTGCAGTATGTAGTGGGGCTTATTTGCATCGGAAGAAATACCGGATACCAAGATATTTAGCAGAGTGTTTGTGCACACTTCAGAGTACAAATATTAGAAAATGATCCAATATTTTATCTTCAAATTCTCATTATCTCAGCTTCTTTAAGCCCACAGTATTTACTGTGTTTATTCTTACCTCAAATGCACTAATGAAAGAATATTTCCCTTGTGTAAACAAGGTTTAAATACATTAAGATAAACTGCAAAATACTGAGATTGATGAGGTTTAGTTTCATATTGAAGTTAACTTCAACTGGGGACAGTGAGTGTTTTATAAACTGATTTAAAACACAAAATATCTTTTAATATATTCAAATTTATTATAATCACCATTTTAAATAATAAATTTGTGCTTACATAAGTAATATTTTAAATTCAACAGCTGTAGAAACATACTTTTGAAAGACAAATGCATGCCATGCTGAGAGGAATAGCATTTCTTAAAATGTCCCTGAAAACATTGCCTTTGTTTTTCATGAGGGTGTCTCTTATTTTCATGTATGAAAGAAGGTACTCACAATTATTTCAGCTTCTTAAGAAAAGCAGCCCTTGCTTCTCCCACTGGTCCATGTAATATGGGAATAGGTACTGTGTCCTTTTAACAGCAACACAGTCAACAACTTCTGACTTAGCATGAGGTACCACTGCTTTCTGACCCAACGTCATAGGGTAGGAGAAAGTAGCAATGAAGCATTTAATATTCATTTTTTCTTGAACACCTCCAGGTGTTCTATAATTTATCAGCAGGAATCCTCAGTTTAATTTTACAGTGTCTCAGATACCCATGTGTGATTATTTGGTTTGGGTTTTGTGCAAGGAGATGACGACTGCATAGTATGCTTCCCTCTCTTGCCATTTCACAGGCAAGAGAAACTTGAAAATAAAGGGGATTCCTAAAACCATGGAGTCTCAAGCCAGGTGGACATAACCATAGTGGTGACAGCCTGGAGATTTGTGCCACATGTGTTGGGCCAGTGCTGAGTTGTGAGTACAAGAAAAGCCATTCAGGTAAGAGGATGGCACTGAAATATGACATTTCTCCTGGAATAACCTGTTGTGGTCTAGCTGGGATGTGAGGGATTCAGTCCTGAGTTGTGCCTCCCTTCTGTCTCACAAAACCTTCCCTCTAAAAGTAATGAAACGACTTCTTTTCTTTTAGCAGTTTGTCATAGTTGCAAGCTCTGGCTCCACCAATGGATGTAATAGTGAAGAGCAAATGACAACAAATCTTTCATTCTTCTTGTGGTCTCCACAAGAAGAAGGGACCCCATCCATTGCAGCAGTCTTGGGATCCTTTGTGCTCCAAAGCAGTTTACCTCAGGTCAACCAACATATGGTCCATAATTACTTATAGCACCTCGTTTCCTCTCAACAACATGTTGCTCAAGATCTCTATGTAGAAAAGCCTGTTGTCCTAACTATTCTCCAGCCAGATGTCTTTAACTGGACTTCCTTCACAGTACAGCTGGTCCTCAACAGCCAGCAGATGTTGCTACTGAGCAGCAGAAAGGCCAACACACCCCTTCCTCCAAAGCTGAAAGTAGCTCAGAGCTCGGTCTGTGTCTACATGGAGGGAAAAAAGCCCAACTCCAAACAACAAGCTTGAGTCGTCTGCAGCTAGAGTTGCATGAAGGGAGCAGGGAATCCTGAACCCATTGAGGCATGGAGAAGCTGAATAAACAGCAAAGTAGATCTTGGAGGAGAAAATTCTCTCCAGTATTAGGATATTTTCTGATAGTTTGTGGCTTTAAAATTCATAACATCACATCAGTGCTAGACTTCAGCTAACATACTGCAGCTTTACACCAGTGTCCAATCAGTACCTTTTCATCTGTCAGACATTCAAAGACAAATGCTCTTTTAGGCATTTTGGGCACCGTTTGAGGCACCATTTCAAGTACTGCCCTAGAGCAGTCCATGGAGGGCCCATCTATAAACTGTGCCACTCAGACAGGGAACTTCACTGAGAAATTACAGTTGCTCTAGAGATCATCTTTTCTTGTAGAGTATGTTGTAAGGGATGTTCAGGAAGTAAATTCGGAGGGACCTTCTTAACTTTTACTCTTCCGGACTCTTTATATTGTTCTTGTTAGCAATGAGAATGAGGATTTGCATAACAAAGTCATCTTGTCTCCAGTCAGGAGGGTTGCAGTACAGGGGTCGTGCAGGTAGCTGCACCAGGGGAATTTCCAGCTGCTGTGGAAGGGGTCAATACCATAAGATGACGTCTTCATAAAAGGAAGTGATTGTGCAAACTCAATGGCTTCAATGTGAACATTGTCCTATTTTGCAAATACAGTGTCAGCAGTGGGGAGGGGAGGAGAGGTGAAGTTTCCTAGGGAATTTTTTTCTGTTTTGTATTGCTTATTTCTGCTAAAAAGCCATTGATCTAGCATCTTTTGAGGAGGAACAGGAAACTGACACTGCAATGCAAAAAATGTTCCTGGAAAATTGAAACTTCAAAACGCAGCTCTGCCTTTTTTTCACATTAATTCATTCAAAAATTCCCCTAAGACTCCCTCAGGGGAGTGAAGACACCTGAAAAATAAAACCTCATTATCTAACTCCAATGCTGCTTAACCACTTGTCAGCTCTCAGGATGATGTTCATGGTTCCTTATTAGTCCTGTCACTGACATACGGATTCAGAGAAAGTACTTCATTTAACAAGGAACTTTGGGTAACTTTGGACTAGGAAGCTCATCTACCTTCACTGTAATGTGTGGACAGGAATCACTTCCATAGTATTTGCACTGTATCCCAGCTAAAGGCTTACCTTGAGAAAACCATGCTCCAGACATGCAATTTAAATCTGCTTGAAAACCTGACTCCTCCCCATGAGGGTCCCTTCTGGAGCTCACAGGGAAATTTTTGGCTGAGTTTGTTTTGAGTTGTCTTCTTCCATCAGGAAATGGCAAAGTTTAAAGTCTTCCTGCAGAAATAACCTTTTCCTTATCCTCCTAGAAAAACCTGTCTCCTGTAGGACTGCCAGTCCACAGGGTACAAGAAATATGGACAGGGCAATAGGGTGTATCTCATCTGATATGTGCAGCAAGGCTTATGGGAGTGTCATTTCCAGCCATAGGTAGAACAGAGATACTGCTTTGTCCATTTTTAAATTAATGGCCTTGATTATTATATTGCTAAATGTTGTAGCATGTTTTATAGAGGCCAAAGAAGAAAAACAAATAACTAGGAAATCATTTCTAAAAGGTTCATCTATCTTCTTCACTGTTTAGACATATATAGATTACTATCTCTCTAACAAGCTTATTTGCTAAATAAGTATATTGATATCCTGCGTGAATTGTAGGATAAACTAAAACCCAACAGATACATGTATTCAGAGAAAAACTAAGACACACTGCATCATGAAATATTACAACACTTACAAGACCATTACCAACAATGTTAAGAGTATAACATTTACATTCAATATCTCATTATTTTTTCTAATTCAGTCGAGGCCTGAGACAAGGGCCTAGTGAAATCCTACAGAAAAAGAACAAGGATTGCTGATGCCACGTCTCCATGGCAGCACAGCTAATTTGGCAGGACAACCAACTGCACAGAAAGAAAAAGAGGTTATTTACAAAGATATCTTTGATAAAAGGGGCTTTGGGGACAGGAAAATGGTCCAGGAAAAGAAAAAAAAAAAACAAGTCACAGAAACGTTCCAAACCTTTAAACTAAATTCTTTAAATGAGTGAGAGAAAATAAATTGAAGAAAAAATTTCTTGAGTCGATAAGCACAGTGAGTTTCATCTTTGTTTGTTGTTGTACAATGCTATAAACCACCCTGAATGGCCCAGAATAACATTAGTGGTTCTGTGTATTGTAACCACTTCAATCAAGGCCTTTTGTTTTGAATCACCTGCCCTGCCTGCATTGGAGCCCCTTTTATAGCCCGGTCGCAGCACAGAGATCTAATTTAGTTCCACATACAAAAAGGAGCAAGGAAGAAAAATAAACTCATCTCTTACTGCTGCTTGCTTGAACCCACAAGAGAACCACTGGGGCAACAAATGGAGTGAAATGCTTAAGAGAATGTTTTAAAATTCCTCAGGCTACGACCCCCAAGCAATTTGTAAATGATACTGTTATAACATTCCAGAAGGATTCAGATGCCCAGCTGGACACAGGTGAATTGGTGGCCTAGGGCAGCGGGCGTGCCTCCCGTGCTCCCATGAAGAGAAGAGGGGGAAGGGGAAACCATGAGGAGAGCTAAGCCTGAAGCACATGCAGCAAGGGGCACGGGGCTGTTATTAACTCCCGTTGAGAGCTGAAGGGCAGAAGCACCTCAGAGAATTCAGTATGGTTAATCTTCTCTAGCAGAGGGCTCACTTGAGGTTGCAGGCAATGGACTGAGACCCTGCCCAGGGCCATGCTACAAGGCTTTTCCAGTCCCCTTCCATGTTTTGCCTGTAGAAACAGCTCTGTTCAAAGGCCCATAGAGGTTAGTAAAGCAGCAGAGCAGCCTTTCTGTTAAATATAAACCCTGGCAGACATTGAAGTGCTGGTTTCATGTTGTGAGACCTTCTTAGACCAAGGATTGCACTGTATCTACCACTGTGTCCATGATTACCTTGCTTTTAGCTTTTCTGAAAAAGGGTGATTTTTCCCTCATCAGTTCCCTGGCATGGAGTCAGTCTCAGCCAGAGTCTGAGCACCCTGGGCTTTTGGGAAATGGTTCCTCTGCCAGCGAAGAGCCACACAAAGACTGCGTGTGGGAGCCCAAAGCCCCAGGCTGGCCAAGCTCCCTTACAATGCCATGAACCAGAGCCTGCAGCATCTAACCGGGCAGGTGTCTTTCCAGCATGAGGTCATGTCCAATGTGTGCTGGGGTCATGTCTCTTGGCACCATGGGTACAACTCATGCTCTTTTGTGTTCTCATTGCTGCAGTAGTAAATTTGAGGCAGCTTGGTTGTAGCACATACCCTGCAGATACGCATATAAATGCAGGGCTGATGCTAGTGAAAACAGTCATACAAGTGTGTGTGTGTGTGTGTGTGTGTGAACCCTTTAGGTTCAGGGTACGAATTAGCTAAACACATCTACAATCTTCAGAATATACACTCATGAAACATAAACATGAGATCCCATTCATGGAACACCTTCTGAGCATTCTTGCCTTGATTGAACCTCTCACCTGAAGGAAATTATTTTCCATCTATAAACAAAAGGAAAAAGGGTATTTTCTGAGTCACTTATCTAGAACTCCTCATTAACTTCAAGTGTGATGTTACTACTTACTAAAGAAACAATCCCACTGTTTTTCAGTCTGCTTGCTACTTTCTACTGTGGACGAATAATACATTAGAAAATTAACTTCCAGATGAAAGAAAAGAGCAGCCTGTGGAAGTTGAATAATGACCTTATTTTAAGAATTTCCCTTGAGTAACCCCCACTGTTGCCTCTCACACAAAGGGAGGAAAAATTATACACACACATCTTTAATGTCTTTTTTGAATGTTGATGAAATGATTAGTGTTTTGGAGAAGTCTGTGCAGATGAAACGACAGCAGCAGGAGTAGCAGCCAGTGATATTAGCTAGAGACTGCGGTCTGGGAGCTGCTGTTCTGCAGTTCAGAAAGACAAAAATTAGCAAGATAGGTTATAATTAATAAACTATAAGTAAATTAAGATAATATGGGGTGGAGTTTGGAAACAAATGAGCTTAACAAGTTTAGAAAACGCAGCTTTCTTCCAGAGTTGGAAGCAATTATTTATTGCATGTTGGAACCTTATGCACTTATCCAGCAAACAGGTGAGAATGTTTAATGCCTAGTTGCTGAGGGGACGAAAGAGGTCTTATCACCGCATTTCACAAGGGGGAGCCTTTCTGCTTTAATAAATTAATTCCACAGGTCCTCTCTTAGTCCCCTAGCACCAGGTTGTCCTATTCCTGTATTTGGATCTTGCTGGATATTTTTTAGCACTGTCTACAAAAGTCTACAAATGCCTTCTCTGCTGACACAGAAAGCCAGTAGAAGGCAACTCTTTCTATGTGGGATGTGGATGCTGGACAGGTTGTGGGACAACCATCAGTGCCTGCTTCAACAACAGATTTCACATGTCCTTAGACAAGTCTTGTAATTTGCTTTGTTCCTCACCCCTGCATCCTGTTGTACTGCTGTTTAGAACTTGTATAAATATTGCAGAAACTGTATTAAATGTAATGTAATAAATGGTTTGTTTTAGTAGTAACCAGTGCTTCTATTTCAGTCTCTGGTGTAAAATGCAGATTTCATGGATCAGTAGGCTTACTATGCCCCATCACCTGTGAATGGGCACATCTCTATTGACCTTCCAGGGAAGAGTCAAGAGTCATCATTCAGTGATCCTTGCACACACATGTAACAGGGAAAGGGCACAACGATCCTTTTCTGCTCCCTTTTATGTCCTGTCCAAAGACAAGGAAGAGTCATAGTCCATGTATGCAGGAAACGAAAAGATTGCTCCGTCTATGAATTACCTCATAAACCACCACTGTCACTTTCCCAAGTTCCCCTGAGCTTGCCTTGAAGTTTCAGGGACTGCAAGGAAGATACATGGCTCTCTATAAAGGCCACATTTCCAGGTGTGCCCTGCGTGGTAGGAAACCTGCTGAGGATGTTGTTGCCTTCTGGACTAGGTTGCCTTGAACTTCTGAATTACTGCGACCTGCCCTCAGGTTCGGCAAAGAACTGCACACCCAAGCCTGTCCCAGCACCAAGAAAGATCCCATGGCATTTTTCTTAAGATGAAAGATTCCTCCTTTAATAACTGCAGATGAAAATTGGAGGCTAAAGACTTGACTTTGTAACTGGTTTTTCTTCTGCTTCACTCTTTGACATTCAGCGATTCAGCCTTTCTGTGTTATTTTTTTTCCTATATGCTTTGATACTGATACCTGCACTACATCTTTTGCTTGATGTGGCAGTGGGAGTGTATGCTCTGTGCTTATTCGACAGACAACACTAAAACCAAACACAATCTCAGCTACACTGATTGGGGACAAATTTTCACTTGACAGACAAATAATTTCAAACTGAATTTTTAAACTGTAGCTCCAGATGGTCTGTAAATACAAGATGAGCGGTTATATCCAAGCTGAGGGCCAAAGAGGGCGTATGAATGAATGAAATCAGAGATCAATGAACACATTCCCTTGACATGCTGTCTTACTCCATAAAGATATCTCCCCTTTTCCTGAAATGGTAAAACTGGCTGCCAAATTAAACAACTTATTGGTCCTATAACCTACCTCTAGTGGGTATCGCTTTCCATGCTACTGACCATGTCAGACTGACATCCTCAGCAGGACTTGTTTCTAAACACTAATGCAGCACAGAAAGAATATGAAAAGTTAATGAATGAGAGGAAAGGAATGATGTATGAGGCACCAGAGGAAGACTCAGCAGATATAGGTTGGATTTCAGACTTTGTCATGGGTTTCCCACAAAATCTTGGGCAAAAATCGGTCCATGCAACTAGTAATTAAAACAAGGCCAGGGCAAGGACTCAAGTACTGACCCACAATTGTCTACACTGTTTAATTGTTAATACACTCTCTCACACGGCTTTGGCCCACGCCAACTTGATTTTCCCCAGACAATGTCAATGCACGGTTCAGAAGACAGCATGCGCCAGGGACTGCCCCAGCGGGCAGCTTGGATGGAGTTCCCCCTTCCCTAGTCACCGCGGGAGAGTGTTTAGCCATGTGGACGCAAACCACACCATGACTGGCCTGAAGGGCCAGAGAATAGGCCCTCTCCTATTTTATTTGCTTGTACAGATGTAGTCTTCTTTCCTGCATCGCTTTGTCTTCCCTATTTAGACTAAATTCTTTGGAACGAGGCAACCTCTTAATATGTATTTGAATGATGCCTGAGACAATGAGATGCCAGCCTTTGCTGGGGGTTGCCTTTGCTACTGAAAGGCCTATTAAAGAAAAAAAAAAGAAAAAAATAAGGAAGACTATTCAGCTCTCGAAACAGCTCTCAATTATTCTTCTTTTTAATCCATCCGTGTCAACAGTGTATCTTCATCCTACAGTGGGGCTTTACAGCTGTCAGAATTTGCAGTTGGAGGACTGCAGCACATGTTAACTCTCACAGGAACATGCATTTTGTCTGAATACACAGCAACAGGGACTGAGAAGACAAGGTAATTGTCCTTGGTGATCTCCACCACCACCAGGAGCATCCTCATGTCTCAGTCCTTCGACTGTCCTATACCATGTAGTTCTCACAGGGCTCTTGGTGGTGGCCTCACACCACCAGCAGCCCAAAAGGACCCACATGCAGAGAAAGCCTAAAAGCCTTTGTTTGGGACCAGACTGTTCCTGTTGCTGACCCCAGGTCAGGACAGCAGCGTGGTTAGTGTCCTGGTAGAAAGACAGTATTAAAAACAGGCATTTGCTTCTTGCCTGGAATTGCCTCTCATATTGCTTCTTAGCCAACCTCAGAAATAGCTCATCAAGACATTCACCTGGAGGGATGGAGAAATTAAAAATATAAAGAAATGGGCTCTATCACTAATAAAAAGACAAACAGTAGGTCAGGACTGGCCTTTTGCAGTTCTTAACCAGACTAATTTTCAACATCACTGTTATTGACTGTCTCCTCTCAAACTGTCCTGCCTCAGGAGCCCTTAGGCTCCCCGTTACTCCAGCTGCCTTGCTAGAGAGGCAAAGAGGGAAAACCACTTTTTCTTCATTGCCCATTCCTCATGGGTCTGGCTCTTCCAAACATACATCTTTAGCGGTGGGCCCAGTCTCTAGAAGTGTCTTTCATCCTCAGGAGAAGGCAAGATATTACAGATGTCATCCTATATATATCCACCCTGCCTAGGAGACAGTGCTCCTCATCCAGTTCACTGCCAACCCTCTGCAGTACCTGTGCTGGCAGGCGATGACAGTTGGTAGCCACAGCCTTGAGGTGGAGTGGCAACAAGGGACCGTAGGCCAGCTCAAGGGCAGACAAAGGTTAGAAGCCTTGCTGGGCAGCAAGAAGCAGTGGCTGTACGTCATGCATAGAGGAGTAGTACTTGTTGCCCAGCGTAGGCATGGCAGAAGTTTCCCATGGTGCCTCAGAGCAGGAGTGGTCAGGGGTCTTCTGCCCTCACCAGGACCTCTGATGTACCCTCAGAAGTGAGCTCATGGGGCAGTGCAAGCATGGCTTTGGAGAACCTGAAAGACTCGTTCGTGTTTTTAGCCAGAACTGCCAATCCACCTGGATATCACTCATCAGCTACAGAACGTCTATCAGATCCAGATCAGAGAGTTCCTTGGCACTCCTATTACATTGCTCTTTTGTTTTCATTAATCACATTAAAATGTCAAACTTGCACCCTGTTTGCAAACTCTTTATTGCACAAATCAGTTTATCTGCACAGGATCTCCCCACTGTCGCATACTGGCAAAGTGAATGCAAACAGCCTGTACTTTTTACCTTAAATGCTGTTCTTCCATACTTGTACTTAGCTGAATAAATCCTGAGTTGCCCTAGGAGATTTTGAAAGGAGTTTGAAGAGTTGTATATAACTCCTGATGTTCAGATTGCTTTGATATGTTTTCCAAACAAAATAATATTGTCAGAATGAGTTAGTTTTGCCCAATGGGTGCCAGCAACTTTTAAGTAACGCAGTGCTATTATTTTCTATAGGCTATGATATATCCGATGCTCTCCAGATGAACTTGTTTAGGAGCTCCGGGGTCAATCAAGGAAAACGCTTATCCCTCTGAATTCCCATGAGAAGCTCCAAGCTCTGCAATAGCAGATCCTAAGCACAATCTTTGCATGCTAAATTGTGCTTTGACAAAGTCTGATATCTAATTCCAACACAGCAGCAATACAGTGATAGCCAGTGCTCATGAAAGGGCTACATTTTCTTGCTGAGCGATGCTATGTTGAATCACACTGGGAGACCAATGAATTGTGGCACTGAGCCATATTAACCTCTCCCTCTAAAAATTCTGCAGAAGGGAAACTCCAGCATGTTTCAACATGTCAAAACCCAGTGTAGCTTTAAAAGCAAATCCAAGGCACCTGTAATCCTAAAAGGGATCGAAATGAAAATTTATGGCAGCTGGGGATGGTCAGCTATGGGGAAGTGCCCGCTGTTTTTCTTCACACCGAGGCATTCCGGACCTTTTCTCCACATCCTGCTCTGTGCTATGGCCTCTCTGCTCCACACACCATACCTGCTCCTCATTACTTCAAAAGATCTGGTGTGCTAGACTCTCACCCCATTTTTTTAACTGTTGCTGCCAGTGTCTTAGCAATACCTCATTTACCTGTTGTTGTCCTTGGGCTCCTCTCTACGCACACTGCTTCTTCCTGCCCTGTGCCCCGCTGTTACGTGAGGAAGTGTTACGCCTTTCCCACTGCACCTATTATTTGCAGTCTGGTAAGCTCTCCCTGCGAAAGACGTTTGCAGGGAAAATGGCAATGCTGTTTTCTCAGAGACAATGTGTGTTTAATGGGAGCCGAGAATGCCCCATGATGCCCTCAAGGCCTAGTGCCCTGGACATCTTGGGTATGGAGTTTATGAGACCAGACTAGTCATTAGAGTGATAAAAGAAGGGAAACTCTTGGGCTGTCAAGATGTCATCTGAGGGTGGCTCAAGAGTTAAACAGCTCTTTGGCTGGTGGACTTAGATCATTCCACAAACCTGCCAGCAACACATAGCCCTCTCTACAGCCATAAGTGCTCAGACTCCTTTCTTCCCACTCCCTTCAGCCCCTGCCTTCCTTAACAAGCACAACCATTGCCCACAGCACATCTACAAACACAAAGCACATGGCTAGACAAAAGCAATTATGCACTTAGGAAAAAAATAAAAGTTGGCTTTTGGATACATCCACAATTCTGCTTACGTTCTTGCTTGAAACTGATGGCCAGACACTGCCAAAGTATAAAATCCACAGATTAACACTGAAGGAATCTTTTCTTTCCTTCCTTTCTTTTTGTTTTTTTTTTTCCCTCCCCTTTTTTCCCCAAAAATGTTAACCTGGGATACTTTCTTGTTGGCATCTGTTTGAAACAACTGAAGCATGTTACCATAGCCAGCTTTTCTGACTGCCTGCACGTTAGGGTGATTAACGAAAAACCAAACAAACAAACAAACACAGGGCATATTTCATACCTCTTCTTGCCTATCTTTCCTTATTCCATGCGGGCAACATTTTTTATAATTCACTCTGTGAACTTTTGTGCTGGCTGATAAATAAGCAGCCAGGATAAAATAACATACAGCTTGAAGTGCTTTACCTTGAAGTTCTGGATAGATTTCAGGTGGATGAGACCATTTTTCTTAAACAGTGAATGAAGAGCTTCATTCAGCCTTCATACACTCCACTGGCTGCAACTTCCCAGCCGGTGATAGGACCAATATCTACATTCATTTCAGCTGTTTTCTCTCATCTTCCCACACACATTATACATACTGGGAATGACCTGAGCACGTGCTAATCCCATTGACCTCACGTGAGCTGCTAAACTCTTCCCACTGTGGTGCCAGTTGCTGAATGGCTCCAGCTACAGCTAAATCCCAAGCTATACTCCAGCATGCTGGCGGAACAGCAACACCCTCAGGCTGGGGACATAGGCCAGGACCTACTTGCTCATGGTGCACTTGAAAGGTGCACCAGATCCCAGCCATAGAGAATATGTCATTTTCCACCCAGGTTTCTACAGCAGCAGGCTTGTGGCATGGGGACAGTGTGCCATGATCAAAGACAGTGTCCTGCCAAACAGAGTCCACACACTCTTGCCTCTGCTACAATGTCTGCCAGATTCTTGTATCATATCAAGCTTGTGCCGGGTTTGCAGAGCTCTGAGCTGGGCTGCTAATGTATTTGGGGAAGCACAATGGCTTTGGAGGCTTGGGCCTCCTGCTCATCTGATGTGTTTCCATAGCTTAGTGTCAGCACTTGCTGAAGAACAAGCAATAATGAGTTTATGGAATTTCTTAGCTATTTTATACTGAGGAAAAAAGCACCTCTTAATAGTATAAGATGCACTTGGCACTCCTAACTCTTGCCTAACTACGCATTACTCTCATAGTCTGTTCACACCACAATTTACTGTTAAGGTTCTTCTCCACATCCCACATCAAATCTTGCTTCCATCTGATCTTAACTTCACCTAGCTTTAATAATCTGGGCTAAACCTTTTGTGTGTTCTGTATGTCCAGTTTATGTTGAATAGAAGATTTACTTTTCTGTTCAAAACATTTTAGACCAACTCACCAGTTTCTGAGAAGGAATCTAGGAATATTGTTTTGTTCATGTTAGGGGAAAAAAAAAAGACAATCTTTCATTTTAAAAGCTTAACTACCCCTGCTTTGGGGCAGAGATTTCAGATCTGAAAACAGGATGGAAAGGTAAGTAGCTAGTCAGTAATCCCCATAAAAGCACTGCCCAAAGTTGGTCGCCTCTTAGAAAAGCAGCAGTTTTATTCCTAGCAGAGATTTCTGCAGTCTTAGCAGTTACATTCCCCAAAGACCCTGCCTACACCAACTCAAGCCAGAGAAGCTCAGCTGGAGGCAGAGCAAGAGTTTCCCAGCACTGCAGCTCAGCACCAGCTGCATCTTGAGCATTTGAAGTAAGAATGAAGGAAGAGAACTTCTCCCATCTGGGCTCCAAACAACTCAACTGCTGGGCCCAGCCTGCCTGGAGAGGACCAGTTTGTAGTCAAAGACGATAAAAATCAGACCTGGGTGTATAAATTGGACCAAGGACTGTAGGAAGGGGTCAGGAGACTAGCATAGATAGAGGTTGGTAAGGAGAGGCTGCAGAGACTTAGCTGGGACAAGGAGCCATGGCTGGGTGAGAGACTAGTGCTGCAGAAGGGAAAATAAAGCTTCATTCTCCATCAGCACAGTAAGGGCTGAGACCTTGTCTTCCCAGATATATTTACTACCTGCTCCCAAACTCCTCTTGGGTTGTTCAGGGCTTCTCCTTGACTGCCTGGAGCATAGGGCATACCACTGCTAAACAGTGAGAAATCCTTCTCTTTCCCCTTGGCCCATGCTGGGAGCTCTCCCTCCAGAGGTCTGTTAAATGCTGCCAGATCAGAAGCTGATGGATGAAAGCCAGCAGCCAGTGCTACCTGGAGTCAGTGATCCCTGGCATGCATCAGCCTACCTACGGTCTGGAAACAGTTGCCTATAGCAGCCAAGAACCATCTGAAAATCGCTGCACTTGCAAGTCTTCCAAAGTGATATCTGCTAAAATTTTCATGTCTCCACAATGAATTTTAAGGTCCTACTTTTATTTCTCTTCTGTTCCTTATAAGCCATTTTCTTGCAGGTTTGCCTAGATATTTGACCAAAAAGATACTCTAGCCAAATAAAAGAAAAATGCATGTGTATTTAAATCCATTGGAACAACCTCTTTTTTCCGTGGCTCTAGCGTTCACTCAAGAAGGACAGACTTGAGAGACCTCAACTCACTTTTTAATGGCCAGGCTTTCCAGAGTGTTCTCCCAGTAAGAGGGTACACAGTACTGTGGTTTCAGAGCAGCTGGCAGCAAAGGACAAGATCTTCCATATTTCTCCTGTACTGCAGCATGAGACAGACATATAGCAGCAATGCTTACTTTAAAGTTACACAGGAGTGACTACAGGCATGACAGCTGTTATCTTAGATAAACTTTCTTGATATTTGCTAATTTCAGATCAAAATATGTAACAATAAGATTTTCTGGATGAGTCATATGGAGGTAAAGGACATCGGTCTTATCCCAAAGTCTTTTATGCATTGAGGTTAAAAGCTGTGTCCCAGTAACACCTCTATAAAACCCACAAAAGGGGTAAACTTCAGAGCCTTCCTTCAGTACAATGATGTCTAACTATGCGACAATCATAGTGAGCCTAATAAAAATGTCTTTTTTTTTTTTCTGGTAAGTCTGACACCTGTTCTATACATAGGAAAATATTTCTCGCAAACATTGGATTTTATAGCCGTGTGAGACATCAGTTAAAACTGGCATGGGTGCTCTGATGCCAGGAAGTGTCACTTCCCTGAAAGTGGTTGATGTGGGAAGGGACCTCTGGAGATCATCTGGTCCAACGCCCATGCTCAAGCAGGGTCAGCTAGGGCAGGTCACCCAGGACTGTGTCCAGTCAGGTTTTGAATATGTCTAAGCCTGGAGACTCCACAACCTGTCTGGACAACCTGTGCCAGTGCTCAGTCACCCTCACAGTAAAAAAGTGTTTCCTGATGTTCAGACGGGACTTTCTGCGATTCAATTTGTGCCCATTACCTCCAGTCCTGTCACTAGGCACCACTGAGAAAAGTCTGGCTCCATCTTCTTTACTACCCCCATCATATATTTGTATATATTGATGAGATCCCCCCAGGCCTTCTGTTCTCCAAGCTGAACAGTCCCAGCTCTCTCAGCCTTTCCTCATCTGTCAGATGCTCCACATCCATAACCATCTTAGTGGACCTTCACTGGTCTCGCTCCAGTATGTCCATGTCTCTCATGTACTGGAGAGCTCAGATCTGAACCCAGCACTCCAGGTGTGGCATCATCAGTACTGAGAAGAGGGGAAGGATGACCTTCCTTGACCTTCTGGTAATGTTCTTCCTCTTCCATTGTCATAAAAGACAATGATGGACAATTGCCACTATTACTATAACTGGTAACATGGTAGCTAGCATGATAACCTGTCCTGTAGGCTGGCAGTCTACAGTTTGGCCATTGGGAAGTCACATATGCTAGAGGAGAATGTATGTAATGGGTATGTTGAGTAGCTTCCTTTCAAAGCTACTTGTCAAATACACCACACGATGGTGTAGCGTAGAGACACCACCAGCACAAGTTGTGAGGAGCTGGGGGAGCCAAGAATGCAAAATTCTTTTGGCATAGAGTTCTTGGATTTAGTCCTTGCTTTTAAATGGACAAAAGAAATTTGTTGGGTTTTTGTTTGTTTTTTTTTATCTTGCTGTGGTCTCTGCCAGCCTGCAGCTATGACAGGCAATACTTTTCCTCTCCTCATCTTTCCTCTTTGGATGACCCAGGTGAGGGATGCTGTCAACAAAAGCTGATGGACTGAAGTTGATGTGAACCAGGAAGAAAGGAGATAGTAGGACAAAAAAAGGCTCTCAATATAGAAAAAAAGCTTTCCCTTACTGAGGAAATTATGCCCTTTACATGAAAGTCTGCATAAAGGATTTTGTTTATTGGCTGCTGATGGAGGGACAAACAAACACATCCCCTAAATCAGTCAGAAAACACAAGTGGGCAGGATCTGGCAGAGAGGTAAAGTCTTCCTTCTGAAACCAGAGAGGAAAGTATGGCATTTTGGAAAGGAGGATTCATCAGCAGATGTTTTTATATTCCTCTGGGTGCCCAGCCGCTCTGGACTCTGGGAAGGGCAGAAAGGAAGACTGATACAACAAAAGCTGGTGCCAGTGCCCAGAGGTGGGACATGCTCTACAGTAGCACAAAGCAGGCAGCAAGAGGGGACATCTCAGNAAAATGTCTTTTTTTTTTTTCTGGTAAGTCTGACACCTGTTCTATACATAGGAAAATATTTCTCGCAAACATTGGATTTTATAGCCGTGTGAGACATCAGTTAAAACTGGCATGGGTGCTCTGATGCCAGGAAGTGTCACTTCCCTGAAAGTGGTTGATGTGGGAAGGGACCTCTGGAGATCATCTGGTCCAACGCCCATGCTCAAGCAGGGTCAGCTAGGGCAGGTCACCCAGGACTGTGTCCAGTCAGGTTTTGAATATGTCTAAGCCTGGAGACTCCACAACCTGTCTGGACAACCTGTGCCAGTGCTCAGTCACCCTCACAGTAAAAAAGTGTTTCCTGATGTTCAGACGGGACTTTCTGCGATTCAATTTGTGCCCATTACCTCCAGTCCTGTCACTAGGCACCACTGAGAAAAGTCTGGCTCCATCTTCTTTACTACCCCCATCATATATTTGTATATATTGATGAGATCCCCCCAGGCCTTCTGTTCTCCAAGCTGAACAGTCCCAGCTCTCTCAGCCTTTCCTCATCTGTCAGATGCTCCACATCCATAACCATCTTAGTGGACCTTCACTGGTCTCGCTCCAGTATGTCCATGTCTCTCATGTACTGGAGAGCTCAGATCTGNACCCCCATCATATATTTGTATATATTGATGAGATCCCCCCAGGCCTTCTGTTCTCCAAGCTGAACAGTCCCAGCTCTCTCAGCCTTTCCTCATCTGTCAGATGCTCCACATCCATAACCATCTTAGTGGACCTTCACTGGTCTCGCTCCAGTATGTCCATGTCTCTCATGTACTGGAGAGCTCAGATCTGAACCCAGCACTCCAGGTGTGGCATCATCAGTACTGAGAAGAGGGGAAGGATGACCTTCCTTGACCTTCTGGTAATGTTCTTCCTCTTCCATTGTCATAAAAGACAATGATTGACAATTGCCACTATTACTATAACTGGTAACATGGTAGCTAGCATGATAACCTGTCCTGTAGGCTGGCAGTCTACAGTTTGGCCATTGGGAAGTCACATATGCTAGAGGAGAATGTATGTAATGGGTATGTTGAGTAGCTTCCTTTCAAAGCTACTTGTCAAATACACCACACGATGGTGTAGCGTAGAGACACCACCAGCACAAGTTGTGAGGAGCTGGGGGAGCCAAGAATGCAAAATTCTTTTGGCATAGAGTTCTTGGATTTAGTCCTTGCTTTTAAATGGACAAAAGAAATTTGTTGGGTTTTTGTTTGTTTTTTTTTATCTTGCTGTGGTCTCTGCCAGCCTGCAGCTATGACAGGCAATACTTTTCCTCTCCTCATCTTTCCTCTTTGGATGACCCAGGTGAGGGATGCTGTCAACAAAAGCTGATGGACTGAAGTTGATGTGAACCAGGAAGAAAGGAGATAGTAGGACAAAAAAAGGCTCTCAATATAGAAAAAAAGCTTTCCCTTACTGAGGAAATTATGCCCTTTACATGAAAGTCTGCATAAAGGATTTTGTTTATTGGCTGCTGATGGAGGGACAAACAAACACATCCCCTAAATCAGTCAGAAAACACAAGTGGGCAGGATCTGGCAGAGAGGTAAAGTCTTCCTTCTGAAACCAGAGAGGAAAGTATGGCATTTTGGAAAGGAGGATTCATCAGCAGATGTTTTTATATTCCTCTGGGTGCCCAGCCGCTCTGGACTCTGGGAAGGGCAGAAAGGAAGACTGATACAACAAAAGCTGGTGCCAGTGCCCAGAGGTGGGACATGCTCTACAGTAGCACAAAGCAGGCAGCAAGAGGGGACATCTCAGGATTTTGGCAACAGAGGGCAACATGGTGGCCCTGGGCTGGCTGCCCAGGATGGCACATGCTGGAGATGTGTCTCTGTGTACCCATGTCCTGGTTTCAGCTGAGTTAGAGTTACTTTTCT
>VYZW01052504.1:1756-16014 GCA_013401315.1 Balaeniceps rex
AGAAAAATATTGATAAGGTAAGCTTCATATCATGACAGAAAAAAATTATATTGTCATCTTAACATGGTTAAAAACTGTTTCCTTTTTAATACTAAAAAACTCTCCCACAGCAATTCACAATTTTTTTCATTAGTATCTACATGTGAAGCAGACTAGAAATTGGTTGACAGAAAGCAGTGTCAACATGTAGAGGCACCGACTAGACCCATCTATATCTATCGTATACATCTGTAAAAACCCCAGGAAAGAATAGTGATCTATTATTTATCTATTATAATTATCTATTTTTTCTTACCCCTCATTCATATCCCTTTACGTCAGACTGTTTTTGCTGTCTTCTGTAAATTACCATGTTGGGTAAGTGTAAGATACTATCAAATCAAGACAGGAACGTTTACAGACATAAACAACCATTCGTGTTTAAAAATTCAGGAAGTCTTATCCAGTTTCATGTACTTGTGATGGCTAAATAGAATAACTGGATGGCAGAAAGTATAATTACCTCCAGCCCTCCGCCCTGCTCTTCAGATAGTTTTCCCTACCCTCCAGGCAAGGATAACTGATGAGCTTATCGGCCAGCTCCTGAAATGCCGACCAGTTTTTAACACCAATGCATTGTGGTAAACCAAAGACAGACTAAGTCAAATGAATAGGTTGGACATGACGTTCTCAGGGGAGATACCATCTGTCTAGAAGGGTGAAGACACAAACCCATCCCTCCTCAAGTCATCTCACTTCAGTCTACTGTTAGGTTACATATTAGTACAACAACAACTTCAGGAACTCCTGAATTAAGCTTGAGATACATAACAAAAAAATACAGCATGTAAAACTTGAAACAACTAAATTAGAAATGTTGGGAAAACAACTCCCAACATCGACACTTCTGCTTTCAATCTGAAATAGGCCACGATGTGGCTAAATGAAAAGCAAAGTTAATGGATTTTTTCCCTTAAATTATATAAAGGGTTTTATACAAGATTTAATCAAAAAGGCTGAGTAATGTATCCATATCTGCATCCTTATCCATCACACTTTTTCCCACAAAATCCTATGTAAGCAGACATAAGTGTATGAAGAAGTCAATCTTCTATAGACTTAATATCATATGTAAGGGTGGTATTTTAGAACTGTACAGTTTTGCTGTAGTACTGGGAAACATTCATCATACGAATAAGTTAGTGGTGTACTTCAGTGTAAGGCTGAGACCTTATGTGCATGCAGCATCAAGCACAATGAAGCGTTGAGGTATAGCAGAATAAATAAGATCACCCTTCAAAATGCCTGTAAGGTTTTCTGCCTCTTCATGTTTCTAGAGCACACATACTTGACCGGCAGATTTCTTACAACCATAAACCAGCGTAAGAAGTTTGGTATGCGACCCTTTTTGGGAATGTGAGTGATTTCCTACTGAGAAATTACCTATTGGTTAACGGAAAGTCATTGATCTCTGCCCACCAACTGCTCAGTCCAACTGCTTATTTAACACGTTGGGTGATAGCAACACTTTATCTCAGAAATTACCCTTGCTGAAGCTAATGAACATCATGTTGTAATTTTAACTAGATTCAGATTTATCTCCAGTCCTAGCCAAGCGCTGAGTTCATTAGTTGCTGACAGTGACTAGTGTGTTTGGCTAGCATCTTAATTCACAAATTGTTCCACTAAAATCAACATAACCAAACATGCAAAAGTTGGCTCAACAATTCTCAGGTAGGATACAATGTGTATTTCAAGGTGTCATCCTTTTACAAGATCTGCATACAACACTTGAATTTGATTAAGAAAACTTATTCTGGATGCTTTTATGCTACTAATTTTTAGACACTTATCCTCGTCTGTACATCTCAGGGTAGATCAAAGGGCTGGTTGTGATGCTTATGTGAAACACAATTCAACCACCGCTAACCTGTATTTGAAAAGAGAAAGGAACTCCTAGATTTCACTGGAAATTACTTACATATGAGTAAAACATTTGCCCTCCCTGTAAAGAGTTTGTAATCCAAGAAATACCCAATCAGGGAACTTACAGATTCAAAATAATAGCCCCAGACACAATTTATGTAGCAGATTCCCTACCAGGAACCTGTACCTCTCAAAATGCGGTATTAAAGGCCAGGAAGGGCTGCTGAGTTCTGCTGCCACCACCCAACAGGGAGGCAGTAATCCTTTGAGAAGTGGCAGAACGTGCTCTTAACACTTACATACCTGTATGCTTGAACATTTTACTTTTTCAAATTTTCCATGGACAAAGAGTTTGAATCAGCTTTCATTTTATTCAAACCAGTTTATTCACAGTGTCACTGTTACCATGACACTGTTAACTTTTGATCTCAAGAGGTTTTTTTTTCCAAAAGCTGGATTAATAGCATATCCTATGTCATTCTCAACAAAACAACATGAAAAGAGGTTTTCAAATGGTGTCATCAAATTGCAGGTTGCTAGTACACAATAGTAAGCGAAGTCTTATACAGGCACTCAAAAGAGTAGGATGGGAAAGTTAATGTAAAAATTACCTAACTCAAAATAATGTCTTTCATCTCTTTCCTATTTACAAAGAATGTATTGATTTGTAATGGAAGCAGCTGACTCACAGACACCAAACTGACTGAATAACTGGCAGGTTAGCATTATTTATCCAACTTCCTCGTGCTGCTCAAGAACAAACATGCCTGAGCAGCCATAAGCATGAGCCTGCATTATACACATACAGCTGCATGCATGAATGTATGTTTCTCACATTTATTATATAACATTCTCCACGCAAGAACACAGGACAGAGACTTGAAGGTTGGTTGCCTTCCATGCTGTTTATAAACAACAATAAAATGCACTTTTTAAAGCACTGATCACTGTAGCATGATCTGAATCTCTCTTTCAGCAGCACATACAAGGAATGTATTAACCTAGAAATAACCATTTGGTTGCTAGTGGAAAAAAAAAGCAGCAGAACACACAGCAGTAGAGAGAGAGATTGAGAATATTATTTTTTTAATCTGTACATTACTGTGTTGTAACCAACGGTTTATTTACAAAATGAGTTTGAGCTTACAAGTATGTCAGGCCTACCCTCATATATGAATTACATACAGTTTTGCAGCATCGGAATGAAATTTTGCAGCCAACACCCTTCACGTATAACTAGTTTGTGCTTAAACAATTTGCCAATCTTATTTAACTGTCATCATTTGCTGCAGTACAAGGAAATTCTAACTGATGCAGGTTAGACATCTGCTGTCAAATAAAAGTAGTAACAGCTGTCTTTCACAAAATACAGTAAAGCTAGCTTTCATCTTCCCTGCCAAAATTAATCACATATTCTAAGGATGTCCATGTGCTGTCATGTACCTCTTCTTCTGTCCCTGAAAAGTAGAGCTCCATTCTCTACCTCTATGTGGGCAATTTCTCCACAAAAACTGTATTTTTTTTTTTTTATAAATGGCATTCAGGGTTACAGAATGGAAAGGAATCCTGTTTCACTGCAGCCATCTGTTCCTAACACGGAGATGGAAACGGCATGGCAAGATGGAAGCTCTATCTCCTGTCTCCGCCTGCTCCCTCTGTAACTTTTTGTAGTACTATTCCAGTACGCTTTAAACCTTACTTACAAAAGCCAATATACCAGATGTCTTTGATTGTCCCACCTGCTGGCTGTGCTGACACTCGCCATAACTGATCCTCCTGTCCATCCTCTCTTATACACACATACATTAAAAAGGCACTGGGCAGTGTGTATGACATGTCCTCTCTTGGACACTGTCTGGGGTATGTGAGGAGTGATAGTTGTTTGTTTCAGAGCTTTTTATTTTAGTTCTAGCTGCACAGCCTCGTGTGCTTTGGTCAGAAGGTTCCCTGTTGGCAATTCCATAATAACCAACTTGGAAGCCACCACATAATCAGGACCTGGTCTATGAACTGAAATGCTAACAGCCTTAGTTACTCAATATGAGCTTCCTCTGCCTAGGGAAAATATATAATCCCTGATCAGTGGGTACATATCTTCCTCACCTGTGCTCCGATCATCAGGGATATGGTTTTCACACAGCTGTATCCACCTTGTTTTTTCTCTCATACAAGCTTTTAAATAATCATATGATGAGCTCCGGAAATCCTGGTTTCTATCTCTGCTTCTCCTGAGAAGCAGGCCACACCGTGCAGACTCTTCTGTGGCACACAGCATAGCTTAAACTTGTTTACTGCTTCTATCAAAGCCTATTGACAGTCTATCACAAAGCCGAAAATACCTTTAGTCTTTCCACAATATAAAGCAGATTGCCACTGTTCTTCTCATCAAATCAGATATCCTGCCAATGAAACATACAGGTTTCACCATGCAATCTTCAGTCAGCACTGAATCTGGCTGCTCAGACCAAGAGTTACAAAGTCAAAGCCCCATAACAGGATCATTGTGCACATATAGTACCGTACAATCAAGAAATATATGTTAAAAAAAAAAAAATTGTTTCTTGCAAACAAACATTGTACAAGTAAAACTCTGCATATATTGGAACATAAAAACCATCAAAATTTCCTATTTTTCTATGATACATTTACATCTTACCCCAAATACTCCCAATATGTACATGTAAGTACACCAGGATGTACTTTACTGTCCACTTCATTATCCACAAGTACAGACCAAATTCATATATATAACCATGTTCTACATATAAATATTCAGTATTTTCAATCATTTAAATTGGAAACTACAAAGCAAGAGTTATGTCTGCAGTTGCTTGTATCCCTAGTTCTTTAATGACAGATTTCTTTTACAGCTGAGATCGAGTTCTACATGTTTGCAATTCTACACTTTTTTCCAGCTGACTACTCTTATCTGTAAACAACAGATTATTAAGACTATTTTCCCTCTTTGCATTGACTTCCTATCCCCACCACATCTGTCAGTTTGGGGAATGGACCCAAGCCTCACATACCTTGAGAAGTCTAATTATGGTAGCTATGAAGAGAGATAACCATGGCAATTAGTAATTAACAATTTGTTCAGAAAACTATCTGGAAAAGGGAACAAAGAAACTCACAAGAGAACAAGAAAGATCTGTCTTGGTTCATTCCTTGTTTGGACAATGATTTATCTGGTTTTGTGGGCATGTTTTTTATGTTCTCTGTTTCTTGAGATATCTGAAAAGCTAAGTCTGATTCAAAGACTTGATGGATGTCTGCCTAACTAATGCATGTAGCTATTACTTTGTATTTTCCTTCTTTATTACATTTTCAGAATCAAAAGGAGATAAGCATTACCACGAGCCACTGTTATCAATATCAAGGACACATACACACAAAAGATGTTTGAACAAAATGAAATTCTACATGTCAGTAGGTAGACAAGCTGCTATTGGAAAGTGCCAGATAATTAAATTTTAGAGAAACCCACAAATATTGGACCTCTCATAGTAATGTGATCTGTCAGGCACAGATAAGAATTCGTATTTTAAAAATATACAAGGTTTCATATCACTTCCTTTTTTAATGTGAGAACAAAATAAACCAGTTGTTTGTGCCAACAGTTCCAACCAGTTTGTCACGCTACAAAGGACAATGTATTACTCTGGCTGGGCCACCACCTTTCTGACACCAAGAGACAGAAGTTATAAATAATAAAGCAGGAATTGGTATTCACCCAGTTTACCAAAGAAATAGGGGGAGAACAGCAGAGGATGACTTTATCTCATCACAGTGTCCTAACCA
Organism: Balaeniceps rex; assembly: GCA_013401315.1. Taxonomy (NCBI): domain Eukaryota; kingdom Metazoa; phylum Chordata; class Aves; order Pelecaniformes; family Balaenicipitidae; genus Balaeniceps; species Balaeniceps rex. The sequence continues at coordinate 7,463 of VYZW01052504.1, forward strand.
ATGGTCCAGAGAACAGGCAGCTCCAAAAGGAGAGGTGGGCACCAGAAGGGATATGGCAGATCTGCCTGACTCAAACTGGAGACCTGGCCGTCCACCTCAAGTCCAGGGCTTGCCCATCCTCTGGCACCCATTTCTCTCTCTTCCATGTTTTACACATCTTGGGCATACAAATTTTGGATTAAATGTGATATGCAAGGCAAATATTTTTTAGTATTTTAGAGGAAGGAAAATAATTTTAATTTTTTTTTCAATGCCATATGTTAAATCTTAAAGGCAAAATTCTGTCACAACATGATCTGCGCAATGAACTTGATGCATTGCATGACAGATGGGCCGCATATTGTGCTGTGGCAAAAATAAACAAACTACTAGTTTGCATTTCTAGCACAAATTTTCAGCCATACCTAATATCGGTAATGCATAAATACAAAAACATAACATAGGAAATAACTTTGTATCTACCATAAGCACAGCCCTGCTGAACAAAAAAAGAAAATCCCTTAAAATACATGATGGGACTTACTCTGTTTATACTTACAGAGACATTCAGAAAGAAGAGCTCCCATGCAATCAGTATTCTTATACTGCTGCAAAATAGGTGTCTGTGAGATCAGGTTAGGAAAAAAACCCTCAAGTTTTCAAGACTATCCTGAGAAAATTACCTTTGCTTTCACTGGCTGCTTAAACAGTTTGAGAGACAACTTGGTGTATGGGGCACAGGTGCCCAGGTGTTGGCAATGGGGGGTTGCAGGGGCCTCTGTGAGGAGAGGCTGCCCTGCACCGGATACAGCCGGTTCCAGCCGGCTCCAACCGACCCTTGGCAGGGCACGGCTGAGCCCCTCAGACAAGACGGTGGCGCCTCTGGGAAAGTTTATGTAAGAAAGGGCAAAAGCACTACCCAGCAACAAGGAGTGAGGGAAAAAAATGTGAGAAACTTCCCTGTAAGCACCAAGGTGAGAGAAGAAGGAGGGTGAGGAGGTGCTCCAGGGGAGAGAGCAGAGATTCCCCAGCAGCCCATGGAGAAGACCATGGTGAAGCAGATTGCTCCCCTGAAGCCCCTGGAAGACCCCACGCCGCTGCAGGTGGATATGCCCTGAAGGAGCTGCAGCCCATGGAGAGACCATGCTGCAGCGGTTCTTGAAGGACTGCAGCCCATGGAGGACCCCCATGCTGGAGAAGGGGAAAAGTGTGAGGAGGAAGGAGCGGCAGAGATGAAGTGATACGAACTGACCACAACCCTCACTCCCCACCCCCCTGCACTGCCCAGCAGGGGGAGACAGAAGAGTTGGGAATGAAGGAGTGAAGCTGAGCCTGGGAACAAGGGAAGAAGGTGTTTTAGTTTTTGTTTCTCACCATCCAAATCTATTTTAATTGGCAATAAATTAATCTTCCCCAAGTCAAGTCTGTTTTGCCTGTGACAGTAATTGGTAAGCAACCTCCTTGTCTTTATCTTGACCCACAAGCTTTTCCATCTTCTCCCCATGTCCTGCTGAGAAGGCTGGGTGAGGGCCTGGCAGCCAGCCAAGGTCAACCCACCACACTTGGGGATCAAATCTGGGAACTGATTTTTACTAATTTGGGTAGTCCAATTATAGGAAAGTGACTGCAGTTCATTCTTCATTACAATGCTAAGCACACTTGCTGTTAGTGAGGTGAGCAGTATTTGGTACATAGTGGTGTCAGCACCCACTGCCCCTGGCCACCTTCTGTGAAAGCTCAAAGTTCTGGAGTGGTTTCAGAAGCTGCTTAGAGGCTTTGCTGCTGCCAACAGAGAAGAGACCCTGCCCTACTTCCCACATGCACATCACTGCACTATTCCTCATGGGGCAGCAATAAGGGTGATCTGGCTGAAAACTACTCTGTTAACTTTCAGTGCTGGAACAAAAAGGGAGCAGAAGATCATCACGTCCAGCAAAAATGTGGTTTTATGCTAACATGAAACTACACCCTTGGACTGTTTCAGGCTCATGATTCCAATGTACTTCAGAAAATAACTATCCTTATTAGACTTGGATCACAGCTCTTCCCCTACCTTTACACTGGGGTTTCTTAAAATGTCTATCCTGATTTATTCAGATGTAAAAATGGTCAGAAATATCCTGTCAGGTTTTTTTGAGCCAATTTGTCACGAAACTTTTTCTATATCGCTTGACCAATCCTGTGATAGGACCAGAGGACTTTCTGAACCAAAAGAAATTTATGGTCTACCTAATCTTGTATCCTTTTTCTGACAAATGACAGCATCAATTATTTAAAAAAAAAGTGCATGACCTCCTGCAGTAGTTACCGGGAACATAATTCATTCCATGAAAGAATATCTTACCCACTTATCCATTTATTTTGCCCTACATGTGGTTTTTTTTCCTTCCCCCTAAAATCTTGCAAGAATTTACTGTTACAATTCTCATTACCATATAAATTCAAAATTGTTTTGAATTTTGCCAGCTTCTTGGCTTCATCCTGTAGTAATCTGGTGGGCCTTTTATCCAGCCAGTTAAAAACCACAGTATTCTTCCCAGGTATGGTGTGCACTTGTAGGTGCATACTTTCCCCATAAATCTAGTTTTTTCCCAAGCATTTTTAGTTTCTTTTTTGCCTGCCAAAAAGGAGAGAAAAGTCGTGTCCCCCCCGGCCACAGAAACATATGCAGGAGAATGAGCATCTATTTTCTGACCATCGCTGATGCTGAGATTGACTGGGAGAAACAGCAAGGACTCGAAAGTACCACCTCTGGCTCAGTGAGCCGGCTGTTTGATTGTTCTCATTTTGTTTAACAGCTTATGTATAATTGCTGCTGGTTTAGACTGTAACACAATAAATGCAGCGCTGTGGGAAGAAAGAAGCCTTTTTTGCACCAGCAATTTTATTCTCTTTCTTATAGGGAGAGTAAGACCTGCACTTAACTATATTACTTTGTCAAATTCTATTTTCCCCAAAAAAACCTTCGGTATGTCTGATTCATCCTCAATTGCCCAAACCCAGAAATCTCATTGCAGCCTATGTTGCCAGTATAAAATAGTTGCAGTTACTTTCAGCTAAGGAGATTATACACAGTTTAATAAATTTCAACAAATTAATTTTTTGCATTTATTGTTCTCCTTATTTTTAATGGATGCATGCACCACAGATCTATGTAAAATTCAATTTTCACTGTTGCTTAATGGTTTATCTTTAAGATGGAGATGGTTAAAGGAGGTAAAATGTATCTGTCTACAGGCTAGGGATTTTCATTTATCAGGGGAATGTTGGCTCCTAAAAGAGGAATGAAAGGAAGTGATAGTTCAGAAAAAAGGTCAAAAAATACAGAAAAAAGAAAAAGAAATAGTGCAAATATTTATGTTTTCAGAGACAGGTTTACAGTCGATCAAGCTTTGCTCTGAGACAAGTCTGCAAACTGTGGCAACGTTGTTCACCTGTAATTTTGGTGTTCATTGCAACAATGCTTTAGTCCTTCATTCTTGAACAGTCCCATGACAATATGTGAACATCTTCCCAGTATATAGAACTTTGCTGACCAGAAAATATAGAAACATACTAAAATTATTTAAAAGACAAAAAGAACCCTGGAGTAAGTTGTGAAAGTGTAATTTTTCTCAGCCAATTTAGAGAACACATAGGTAACATCCTCTACCTTGTGGGGAGATATTTAATATTAGTTTATAAGATATTTTCTTTTACTCAGGTATGCTGAGTGTAAGTCCTAAAATTAATCACCAGTTTTCTCCACCAGCCAAACTCACTGACTGAAATGGAATTTTATCTGTAGTCCTACATGCTCCATCACGATTAATGGAGTTTTACAAGCATGAGAATGAAATGGGGATTTGTCGTGGTTTAGCCCCACTCGGCAACTAAGCACCACGCAGCCGCTCGCTCACCCTCCCCCTCCCCGGTGGGATGGGGGAGAGAATCGGAAGGGCAAGAGTAAGAAAACCCACGGGTTGAGATAAGAACAGTTTAATAATTGAAATAAAATAATAATAATAGTAATAATAATAATGATAATAATAATAATAATAATAATTGTAATGAAAAGGAGAATGAGAGAGACAAACAAAACCCAGGGAAAAGAAAACAAGTGATGCAACCGCTCACCACCCGCCGACCGACACCCAGCCAGTCCCCGAGCAGCGATCGCTGCCCCCCGGCTAACTCCCCTCGGTTTATATACTGAGCATGACGTCATATGGTATGGAATAGCCCTTTGGTCGATTTGGATCAACTATCTTGGGCTGTGCCCCCTCCCAACTTCTTGTGCACCTGGCAGAGCATGGGAAGCTGAAAAAGAAAGTCCTTGACTACTCTAAGCATTACTTAGCAACAACTAAAACATCAGTGTGTTATCAGCATTCTTCTCATGCTAAATCCAAAACACAGCACTATGCTAGCTACTAGGAAGAAAAGTAACTCTAACTCAGCTGAAACCAGGACAGGATTCCAGGATTTCTTCTTGTTTTCATAAATGGGCTAGAAACAAAATACTACTAAGGCAAGAAAAGGAGAAAGAACTCGTGAGAGTTTTGCTATCAACTGGCATGGTTTCTTGAATTAAATGGGGTTAGACCATTGAGACGGGTTGGTCTGGAGCCTCCTGATTCTGTACTATTTACAGCCTTCCTTTGTGCTCTGTGGAGATTCCCTCAGTGCTGGCCTGAAGCACCACTCTGCATTTCTAGAACGTCCAAAGCAACTACAGTGGAAGTAGTAGTTCCTGTAATAGAACTGCTTTCATCCTTGTTACTAACATCAAATACAAGCAAAAAAACCCACCAAAATCAACACACCATAAATATTTCTAAATGGGAAGTAGTATTAAAGATAAATTTCGTCTAAAACACTTAAAGGAATATTTTTACCAGTTTAATGGATTTTTTAAATAGGAAGACTCCTTGTAACACTTAACTACCTGGAATTATTTTGTGTTTCAGTAAGCACATCCTAACACTCAAAAAATCTCAGAAGATATTTCCTACTGACTGTTTGTTACAGTATCCCCTTTAACCCAATTTGTAACATATTACATGGACATTAACAACACTGAGAGACCAACCAAACAAATTCTATGACTTGCATGACAGATTAAGAAGCATTTCTAGTTCAGATTTGTGCATCAGATCCTCAGGTTTTGTTGCATCCTTAAATTCCCGCTGTAGATTTTTTTAAATTCTCATGGATTCATTCTTATTCCATTCTTGCGGTGATTTGCTTTTCCCCTTCATATTTACCTTACAGACAACTCTATTCTATTTCACATTCCTGTGAACCTTATTGTAGCTCATAGATATATGTGGATAATCTCTTTAGTAGCAATTCACCTCAGGGCACGAGACACTCAAATGTGCGTGCAAGTCCTTGAAGCTATTGTTCAAATGGAAATTCAACTTTCAGATCCCAAAACATTTGCCTTCATTTAAGTTAGTTTGAGTTATATCATTGGTGACTTACCTCCAGACACATTCATAGACAGTATTTCATATTCTCAGAAGAAACAGTCTGTAACTGAGGCACGCATGACAGTGAACAGAGATGGAAATTAATTTTATCACTGTGATGAACACACCACTACTTCAATCAAAATTCATTTGCAAGTTTTGGTGGAACAGGAACAGATGCAGGGGAATTAGAAAATAAAATATTTTTTCCATCTCTCTCTCGCTCTCTCCCCCCCTTTTCCACATTCAGCACAGAGCTGTACTGTGTTTTATTACTGAAAATAAAAGGTAGGCTTTGGGCAGAATGCAAGCCACTGCTGAAGTCACACATTGAGAGTTAGTCTCACAATAATCTGCTCTACAACACAAAAGAATAGTATTATCTTTTCCAAATGAGTTATTTTCTTTGGGGACAATTTACTTCGAGGACATATTGCTTTGCATTTTCATGGGGCTTTTCACTTGTTTTGTGAACTTTCATTGAGAAGTGCCCTGACATTTCATTGTCTTTATATGTTGTTGCTTTTCATTTGACCTGTGAATGATCTCCACTTCCACAAGCTCTCTGTGAAACATCTCCACAAACAGAAAAAGCATAAAAGCTCTAACCCAAATGAAGCCTTGAAGCCCTTGCAAGTATAAACAATTCATTGGTATGGGAACCGTGACATGCAAACAGAAGTCCTGTAAATGTCTTCAGACTATACAGAAACTCTTTTCCTCTATTAAAAGGAGCGGGTTTAGCGTAATGTTTCACCGAAATCGCACGAAGACTGGCAGTTATAAGGAGTCTTAACAGAACAAGATTGTTGCTCTTACTCTCCTCATTCCTGGAGAAAACATCAAAGCAACTGGGTGAAGACAGCCTATCTAGGCTATAGCAAGCAATGCTACTTAGATTTAACATATTCAGAAAAGTATCCATGCAATTTCTTAAGAACAGCTTCTTTGATTAATTTCAAATAGTTATCAAGTCAAGAAGTACTGAAACAAAGCTAAAATGGGGAGTACTAAATTTTCGCTGTTGATTGTTGAAACAAATATTTTCATATGAAGCACCAGCAGTAGCAGTATAATGAATTAATTTCCAAATGTGGTATCACCAAAACAGAATAGCAGTGAAATGACCTTAGAATATCCCTAAAAAATATATGTTCCTTTTCCCCTTACAACAATAGTTAAACAGAGATGTAAATTAGAGGAATGAAGAGGACTTTTATTTACTAATATCTACAAGCACTGTGCATTTTTACTAATTGTCTTTCAAAAAAGAATAATAGCCTCTTACCCATGTAATTACCGTACAGGAAATAAAGACTTCCTTAGTAAATATATTTATATCTGGACATTATTGCTCTCTATTAATACAATTGTTACATAAATTTCATTTCTGGATCCTAAAATCAGAAAAGTCAAAATATCGGATCTAGAATGCAAGACTGATACTATAATCACAGCTGCTAATTTCAATGTGCTGTCTACATCACTGGTGCAGGAGCTTACAAAATGACTACAGAAGCGATGTGACTGCCTGGTGGAGATTGAGTTGCACATGCATTAACTCAAATGGAACTCATTAGATAAAAAGGTACGGTAGACGTTATATCTACAACGTGAAAAATCACAGTAACATAGTAAATGCAGCTTCCATTGCTTAAGATATTCCCATGCAAAAATACAAGAAGACACACTACTGAATGTATAAATCAAAGACAAACCTTACTCAGAAGTGATCTGTATAGTGGCGCACAATGGCAGATGCCACAGCATATTTTTTATGATGCAAGGCTGCTCAAGATCATCTATGGATAATGAACCATGACAGCTTGGGATTTAATAAACCGCAAGTTGATGGTGAGAGAAGGCAAGGAATACAACTGCTATCTGAACAGTCAACAAATGTATATAAACTGGGGATTTTTTCCATCTTCAATGAAATATGATGTATTACCACAAAATAATATGTTCACTAATCTAATAGACTTTACATCAGAAAAAGCTATTTCTTTACATTATTTACCACCTCCATTTTATTTCTCAGAAAACACCATGCATTAAAGCATTTAACAGGGTATGGAAGGTAACACAATCCATATTTGTTTAAAATACCTTATATGATTGGCATCAACGCGGTTTTCTTTTCACAGGGAAATCTTGAATGAAGGCTCTATCAGTCAGTTTCTAGTCTCTTCAAAGCTCAGAAAAAATCCCTTTTCTTTTCTCCCTTTAAGAGAAAGACATTCCATGTAAACACTTGCCTGTACCTATGCAGCTATATTTTCCATCTTTGCCCACAAACAACTGCTGCTTAAAACTCCTTTAATTATACTTGGTTTGTTCAGTGCCCTTCAGCTGATTGGCAGAAGTTGATTATCATGAGATTTAATCAGATTGTTAAAATACACCAAAAAAAAAAATACGTGAACAAGTTTTCTTCATCATGAACTCATTTGGACTGTTTTCTTAGTGTGCTCCAGTATTACGTATTTCTGTAGATTTCATCAGTGAGCCAAGTACAGTGAACTGTAGTGATCTCACCCACATCGTATTTTCCTACTGCTGTATCCCACAACGTTCCTTAACTTAGCATGCTCAGTGAACTCTTTTGATACCAAAAAGATGTGGATTTATACCTGCACATTTTTTAACTTCTTCTATACAAAACCAGACAATTTCAAAACAGTTTGCATTAAGGGGCAAAAATGACATGAGTAAATCCAATCTTTAGACTTGAACAATCTCATAGAACTATTCAGATTATACTGTACTTTTTTTTTTCCCCTTCTCCAATCTTCTATTTTCCTTCTGTAGAGTCTCCTATTCTGGTAAATTAAAGAGAATTCACATCGCTTTTTCCCCACAGTTCTGACTAGAAGCTCCAGTGAAGACTGAATGCTTCCTGTGCTGGAAGTTGTTTGAACAAGACTGTTAGAGATCTTTAAGATTTTTATAAATCAAATCCCTGAGACAGGCAAAGGATAGGAGTAAAGCTATATCAACATATTTGTTCTACAGATGGAAGCCGAGGTACACAAAATTAAACAATATGCTGAATGTCACACAAGGAGTCTGGTTTAAGGAACCTTCTCAGCCTTTAATGTCTTGAATCTTTGCCCAATA
>VYZW01052507.1:0-12555 GCA_013401315.1 Balaeniceps rex
GAAGGAGGGATGGAGGGATGGCTGGAAGGATGGAGGGTGGGCAGGATGGGGGAAGGAGGGCAGGAGGGAGAGATGGAGGGAGGGATGGAGGGAGGGATGGAGGGAAGGGGGATGGAGAGATGGAGGGATGGAGAGTTGGAGGGTTGGAGGGATGGAGAGTTGGAGGGTTGGAGGGTTGGAGGGAGGGATGGAGGGAGGGATGGAGGGAGGGATGGCCGCTGGGCCAGGAGGACGGCGGCAGGCCGTAGGCGGGGGCCAGGCCCTGACCCCGCCCGGGGCGCAGGTGGCGGCGCAGCAGCAGGAGTCGGCCACGACGCAGAAGGCGGAGCGGGAGGTGTCGCGCATGGTGGTGGTGATGGTGGGCTCCTTCTGCCTCTGCTACGTGCCCTACGCGGCCCTGGCCATGTACATGGTGAACAACCGGGACCACGGCCTCGACCTGCGCCTGGTCACCGTCCCTGCCTTCTTCTCCAAGAGCGCCTGCGTCTACAACCCCATCATCTACTGCTTCATGAACAAACAGGTGCCGGGGACAGACGGGCCGTGGGGACACCCGGGGACACCGGGGGATGGGGACACCCCGGGGCAGCCGGGGCGTGGGGACACCCTGGGACAGACGGGACATGGGGACACCCCTGGGCAGCCGGGGCGTGGGGACACCCCGGGGCAGCCGGGGTGTGGGGACACCCCGGGGCAGCCGGGGCATGGGGACACCCCGGGACAGATGGGGGATGGGGACACCCTGGGACAGACGGGGCATGGGGACACCCTGGGACACCTGGGGGATGGGGACACCCTGGGACAGCCAGGGGATGGGGACACCCCGGGGCAGCCAGGCCATGGGGACACCCCGGGACAGCCAGGGGATGGGGACACCCTGGGACAGATGGGGCGTGGGGACACCCCGGGACACCGGGGGGTGGGGACACCCTGGGACAGACGGGGCGTGGGGACACCCAGGGACACCTGGGGGATGGGGACACCTTGGGACACCTGGGTGATGTGGACACCCTGGGACAGCTGGGCCATGGGGACACCCAGGGACAGCCAGGGGATGGGGACATCCAGGGACAGCCAGGACATGGGGGCACCCTGGGACGGCCAGGGAATGGGGACACCCAGGCCATGGGGACACCCGGGCCATGGGGACACCCAGGGATGCCTGGGCGATGGGGACACCCTGGGACAACCGGGCCATGGGGTCACCCCAGGACAGCCAGGGGATGGGGACACCCTGGGACACCTGGGTGATGGGGACATCCAGGGACACCCCAGCAATGGGGACACCCTGGGACACCCAGGCCATGGGGACACCCCGGGACACACAGGCACTGGGGTCACCCCAGGAACACCCGGGTGATGGGGACACCCTGGGACAGCCGGGACCTGGGGACACCCCAGGGACACCTGGCAATGGGGACAGCCGGCAATGGGGACACCCACTTGGGGACACCCACCCAGGGACACCCAGGCACTGGGGACATCCCAGGCCACCCAGGCAATGGGGAGATCCTGGGGACACCCAGGGACACCCGGGCAATGGGGACACCTGGGTACTGGGGACACCCAGGGACACTTGGGGACCAAGGACACCCAGGGATGACCATGGACCAGGGACCAGGGATACCAGGGGACAACAGACTGGGGACATCCTGGGAGCAGGGACACCTGGGGACAAGGACACCCAGGGACCGAGGACATCTAGGGGCACCCAGGCTCCGGGGACACCTTGGGGTGCCCAAGGACGTCTGGGGACCCGGGATGCCCAGGGACACTTGGGGACCAAGGACACCCAGGGATGACCAGGGACACCAGGGGACAACAGACTGGGGACATCCTGGGAGCGGGGACACCGGGGGACGCCTGGGGCTGGGGGATGACGGAGGGTGAGGGGTGCCCGGGGACACCCAGGGGTGCTTGGGGACACCTGGCCATGCCCAGAGCCACCTCCAGGGCCGGGGGTCCCACGTCCCCAGGGACAGGAGATGGTGCCAGCGCGGCACCAGGGATGGGCACAGCCCCGGGGGCTGGGGACAGGGGACCCGCGGGACCCCCGGGGCTGAGCCGGCCGCGTCCCCGTCCCCGTCCCCGTCCCCGCAGTTCCGCGCCTGCATCCTGGAGACCGTCTGCGGGAAGCCCATGACGGACGACTCCGACATCTCCAGCTCGGCCCAGCGGACGGAGGTCTCGTCCGTCTCCTCCAGCCAGGTCAGCCCCGGCTGAGGACCCGCCAGCGCCCGGCCCGGCCCCGGCCCCCCCCGGCCACCCCCGCTATGGGGCCGGGGCCACCCCGGGGGTGCGGAGCCGCCCCCTCGGCCAGCCTAGGATGTAGGCGCGGGTGGGACAATAAACCACCGTCGCGGTCTGAACGCAACGCCGAGCCCGCCTGCGCGTCGGTGGCCCCACGGCGGGGCGGGGATGGGGGTCCCGCGGCGATGGCGGTGTGGGACCCCGCTCCCTTCGTCCTGCCCGGGACCCACGGGCAGAGGTGGGGCAGGGAGGTGGGATGCTGCCCGCCTTCATCCGTGGGGCTGGGGCGGTGCTGAGCCCCCGTCCATGGGGCTGGGGTGGGGCTGAGCCCCCCATCTGTAGGGCTGGGGCAAGGCTGGATGCTGTCCATGGGGCTGAGCCCCCCATCTGTGGGGCTGGGGTGGTTCTGACCCCCAATCCATGGGGCTGGGGTGGTGCTGAGCCCCCCATCTGTGGGGCTGGGGCAAGGCTGGATGCCGTCCATGGGGCTGAGCCCCCCATCTGTGGGGCTGGGGCAGTTCTGACCCCCAATCCATGGGGCTGGGGTAGTTCTGAGCCCCCCATCTGTGGGGCTAGGGTGGTTCTGACCCCCATCCATGGGGCTGGGGTGGTTCTGAGCCCCCTTCTGTGGGGTTGGAGTGATGCTGGGGCCTCATCAATGGGGCTGGGGTGGTGCAGAGCCCCCATCTATGGGGCTGGGGTGGTGCTGGATCCCATCTGTGGGGCTGGGGTGGTGCTGAGCTCCTCACCCATGGGGCTGGGGTGGTGCTGAGCCCCCATCTATGGGGCTGCGGTGGTGCAGAGCCCCCATCTATGGGGCTGCGGTGGTGCAGAGCCCCCATCTATGGGGCTGGGGCAAGGCTGGATCCCATCTGTGAGGCAGGGGTGGTCCTGAGCCCCCCATCCGTGGGGCTGGGGTGGTGCTGAGCCCCCCCCCCAGGACCACCGTGGCAGCGGGGCCAAGAGGACAGGACCCATCCAGGCCCCACCGCGTCCCCCGAGGGCGCAGGGGGCAACCGGGGCGGGGGGGGGGGACACGCCCGGCCAAGCCCCCCGGAGCCCCGGCGGGGGGAACGCCGCCGCGACGGCGATGCCGCGGTGCCACGGCGAGCGATGCCGCGATGCCGGGGCTGCCTCAGCCCTCCCCGGGCCGCGTAAACACTTCCAAATTAAGCTATCCCCGGCCGATCCAGCCGGCACCGCGCCACCGAGCGCGCCGGAGGGGGGGTCACCCCCTCCCAGCCCGCACCCACATGGCATTTTTGGGGTAAACCGGGAGCAATTCCAGGGCGAGAGCCCGGCACGGCGCAGCGGAGCCCCGAGCCAGCTTACGGGGTGAATGTAAACAGGTTTATTGAGCCACAGAATCCTCCGGCGCGGCCGCGAAGCGCCGTTTACACCAGACGGACAAAAATTAAATCATCCCGAGAGGAGAAATACCCGAGGAATAAACACGGCGGGGTGGGGGGGGGGACAGGACACACAAACGCACACAGGGGACGCGGGGCGAACCCCGCGCCGGGGAACAAAATTAGTGTCTGAAGTCGTTAACGGCGAGGAGCCGCTCGCTCGCCGCTTCTAAAGTCCTTCTGGGTGGAGAAAGCCGAACGCGCCGGAGTGCGCCGGAGCCGGCGAGGGGTCTGGTGTGGGCGTGCGTGGCGTGGGGAAGCGGCCGGGAGCGACGGCCGTGGCGTCGGCGAGCGTTCCCGGCCAAACCCGAGAGCCGCGAGCGGAGGGCGAGCGCCGAAGGCGCGTTTGACCGCCCGGGTCTCGCGGGGGATGATCCGATTCACCATCGCGTTATATCAAAACCGTTATTTTAAGAAAGGTACATGAAATACGAGGAGTATATATACGTTACAGTCCGCGCTCTCAACCCGCGGAGGAGACCGGTTGAAGGGAGAAACCCCCTCCCCCCCTCAGCGGGGGTCGATTTCCCGGCGCGGGCGGCGGCACCAACCTCTGCGCGATGCCGCCGGCGAGGGATCCACGTTGGCGCGGGTGGGCCGAGGGCGCGGGGACGAGCCGAGCGAGGCGCGAGAGGGAAGCGAGCCGGCCCTGGGCGAAGCGGGGCATGCGGGGTTTAAAAAAAAAAAATAAAATAAAATTAATAAAATCATATTAACGGTAATCGAGAAAGAGAAACGGCGCTACGGGCGCGCCGGTGCTCCTTCGCCGCGTTTTGGGGTGGATTAAAGGCACTTTGAGCGACGCCCGGGGCTGCCGAAGCGGGGAAAGCACCGACGCCGTCGGCTTCTATCGCCAAGGGGGGGGTTTTCCCGCACCCGCGCGGCTCTGCTTAATTACCGGGCTCGTTAACGGGGCTGCCGGAGGGAGCGAAGCGCGGGCGAGGGCTGCCGGCAACGGCGAGCGCCGTTCCGTGCGGGACAGCCGAAGCGTGTTTGGCTTTGCAAAGCCCGGTGTGAAACGAGCGTGACTCCCCTCGGGGTGTATATTTTTTTTTTTTTTTTCTTTCGGCCCTATTGTTCTCCGGTTTGTTCTAAATTTTTTTGTCTTTTGATTTATTATTATTATTTTTTTTTTAATGATTTCAAAAGGCGGGGGCTGAGCGCGTGCCAACAAATCAACGGGGAGAGAGGGAGGCAGGGCAAGGGGCGCAGCGTTCCCGTTCTACCCTTGGCTTCTCGGGATCCGCGTCCCTTGGCTTCACGTGGAACCAAAAGGAATACAAAAATAAAACAGAACTCGTTAAGACCATAAAACAACGCGTAAATCTAAAAAAAAAAAACAAAAACCAAAAAAAAAAAAACCAAAAAACCCCCAAAAAGTGTCGTAATGAGAGGTGGTTTTCAGAACAGCGAGTCCCCATCCCTTTGGGAAGAAGGAAGAAGGAGAAATAAAAAGGACGGGAAGAGATATTTTTTTGTTGGTGGTGTCGTTTCACCTCATCGCCTGAAATAACAGTCTCAGTAGCGGGGAAAAAAAAAACCCAACGTTTCTCACGATAATCCCAGAAACTGTAAAAAATAAATTATTTCAGAAACGGCGTTCTCCGGACAGCCGCCTTTAAAATTCGTCGTGTCGCACCAAGGCCTCGCCGAAGTCCGTGGCCTGGCTGCCCACGAACAAGTCGTACTTCTCCACGATCTCCTCTTTGGTCAGCTTGCCGTCCTGGAAGAGAGCAGAGACGCCGATTCCCGTTATTTACCCCGCGGCGGCTCCGTTTTTCCCTCCCCGGTTCCCTCCCAAAAAGCCCCACTCGACCCCGTCGAGCGCCATGGGGGAACCGAACCGCCGCGCCCGGGCAACTCGTAATTAGACAGCTTAACGAAGGCGCTCGCCAAGATGTTCCCGATCAGGGAAGGGAAGGCTTCCGGGCCGCGGCTCCGGCGGCGGGGACAACCTCGGCAGAGCCCCCCGCCCGGTGAGGGGAGACGCCGTCCCCACCTTGTCCTGGTCGGATTCGTAGACGAGGTGCCGCGCTTCCGCCTCGGCGTGGTCGTAATCCGAAGGGAGGATCCAATCTTTGGTTTCCTCCTTGTCCATTTTGCCGTCGCGGTTTTTGTCTCTGAACTCCACGAATTGTTCCCTCTCCGTTTTCACCCACTCGGGCTCGTCGGCGTCCCCGTCGTGGCTGTACATGTCACCTGGAAGGCAGAGCGGCCTTCCCACCGGATCCGGCCCCGAGACGGCCGGCGGGAGACACGCGCACGCCTCCGCCATCCCACGGGAGCGCGGATCGCGCCCGCTTAGCCCCCGGGATCGACGCGCGGGCTGCCGCTTTCTGGGGCCACGACGCCGAGACCCCCGTGTCCGCGCAGGAGCTTCCCCCCTTTCCACCTTCGAGGAGCGACTCGAAGCCTCTTTATTGCCCCTAAATTCACCCCCAAAAGGTTAAAGCGCCGCTTCGGATCCGTTCGGAGAAGGAGGCGGCGTTTCTCCCGACATATTTTTGGAGTCGGGCGCGCTTCTGGCCGCAGCTTTCCATTTCAGATAAGGGCAGCTGCTCCGCGTCCCACCGCTGCCAAGGGAGGAGGCAGGGACGGGCGGCCCCCGCCGCATTCGAGAGCGGATAACCCCGGATTCCGAACGGATTCTCCCTTCCCTCTGGGGGTCTGGAAGTTGCTCGTCCCACCCCGAGCACCCAGCGCCTGTCGCCGCTTTGGGATTTAACCCAGAAATCCCGCCGCGAGGACGGGGGAGCGGGGCAGGTCTAAAGTTAGGAAGTTAAAGAGAGATAATGAAATTCCAGGAGGGGGGAGGGCCGGGAAGGCACACGCCGGCAGCTGCTCCCGCCGGACGGGGCGAGGAGGGGACGCGGCGGCAGAGCCGAGGCGCCGGCGTCTCACCTATGTACTCCTCCAGGTCAATGAAGCCGTCCCCGTTCTTGTCGATGTCCTCCATGGTTTCCTGCAAGGAGGAGACGGCGGTTAGCCGGGCTCGGAGCGATTCCTCCCCGCCGTGAGCCCTTTACCGGGACCGATCCAGCCCCGTGCCGGCCCCAGCAAGCACGAGGATGCCACCTGCGTGCTAAAAAAACCCCAAAAAGCCAGGTTTCGCGCTCCACGGGCGATCCTCTCTGCCCACAGCCACCCCGATCCGTGTCTGCCCGATCTGCTCGGGGCCATCCCGCTGCAGGACCATCTCGTGTGCCGATGGTGGAGCAGCCCAGGAGGGTCCCCCCAGGGGTGGAGCAGACATAGGCCGAGATCTCCAACCCTCTCCGCCCCTTTCTTTGCCAGAAACGCCACGTTTTGTGCGAGAGCGCCGCCCGCAGCTCCCCAGCCGCAGCGGACCCACCTGCACGACGATATCTTTCATGTAATCGTACTCTTCGGGGTGCAGGAAGGCGGTGAACTCTTCCTTGGTGGCGGTCAAGTCGCCATCCTTGTCAGCCATCTTGAAGCGTCGTTCATCTCGCACCATCATTTGTTTATAATTAAATCCGTCGTCGGGGTCCGGGTCATCTGGGCACAAGAAGAGAAGAGGCAGCCGCCCCGGGGTCAGCTCGGGCAGGGGGGAGATGCCTCATGGTCACCACCAACCCAACCCAACCCAGCCCAACTTCAAGCTCCTCAATCTCAACCCAACCTCAACCTCCTTAAGTCAACCTCAACCCAACCTCAACCTCAACTCAATCTCAACCTCCTCAGCTCAACCTCAACCCAACCTCAACCCAACCTCAACCTCCTCAACCCAACCTCAACCTCAACCCAACCTCAACCTCCTCAACCCAACCTCCACCTCAACTCAATCTCAACCCAACGTCAACCTCCTTAAGTCAACCTCAATCTCAACCCAACCTCAACCTCCTCAAGTCAACCTCAATCTCAACCTCCATCCAACCTCAAGCTCCTCAACCCAACCTCAACCTCCTAACGCTTTGCCACAGCAGCCTGAATTTCAGATATCGGCAGCCATCGTGTCTCTCCTGCACCTCCTCTGCCAGGAGGATGATGAGGAGGAGGAGCTGCCAGCAGCTGTGGAAGAACAGCATTCCCAGGGAAGATGCCCCCAGGAGACAGGGATCGGGGGGTTTTTTTGGCCGGCGCGGCCCCGGCGGCTCAGCCCAAGCTATTTCGGGAGGAGAATGTGTAAGGGGATATTGCTCTCCGCTGCCGGGGCGGCTTCAAAGCCAGCGAAACATCACCCAGCGCCCGCCGCAGCGGGAATATCTGGGCACATATGGCCACTAGATATAGCTACGCCAACAGCTATAGATAAGCTTCGGGATACCGAAGTCGGCTTTGTTTGTCAGCCTATAGAAAAATATCGATAGAGGAGGACGTGGCCGAATCTTCGCGGGGCGAGGTTAAGCGAGAGCCAGGCCTGGTCTAAAAAAAGGCTCCCTCCCTTCTCTGTTTACATCCAGGACAAAAGGCAGGGGATTAAGCAGCTCTACACAAGCCCCGGTGCTGGCCAACCGTTAAATATAAGACGGTAAGAAGATTTTATTTTAAGTCACCTCCAGGGCACAATTAAGCCTGAAGTTTCCTATTCTATCGCCGAGCTTTCACCTCGGAAAGCAGCGTGCGCCGAGAGCAAACAAAAGCCTCCGAATCAGCGTCGGCTTGCAGGACAAGCGGAGCGAGCCGGAGTTAAAAGCAATTTCTTTTAATACGGGCGATTCTGGCCCGAGTGGCTTTAATCGGTTTGAATCAGCAGAGAGCTGAGCACGCCGACTGCTTAACAAGGGTTAAACCCACCCAAAAAAAAAAGAACCAAAAAACACTTCGCATTTAAGTCCCTGACCTCGGTGGCACAAGCGACACGTTTTATAGGGCGGATGGAGGGGAGAGAGCTGGGGGAAGCGCCCGGGAGCTGCAGGCAGCAAAGCCACAAGCTCAGCTTTTTAATTTCCCCCCCCGACACAAGCGGGAGAAGCACGAGCGTTTCTGCTTTGGGAACCCACCCGCGGTGACGAGCGAGTCTGATGGGACTGAAGAGCTAAAAAAAACCCCATGCGTCATTATCATTATTATATTCTTATATTATATTCTTATTTTTAAGGAGGTTTTAAAGGGAGTTTTGCTTTAAGATGAAGCTCTTGGTTATTTATCACTTAATATTCTTGCCTTCCCTACGGAAAGCGGGATTTAGAGCCGCAGAGCGAGCCTCGGGCGCCGATGCGCACCGAGCTACGTTATGACAGCACTGGGTGCAACCCGGTGACTAAGGCAGCACCGAAGTTTTCCAACAAAAATAAAAAAATAAACCCCACGGCATTTCATTGTGATGACAAAAAGCAAACATTTTTTAAATACTCGGTAAAGCAGCAACAGAGGGTGGTGCCTCGGCTCCCACGCGCCGGGAGAGGGATGTTCTTAACTCGATTAAGGGATCGGCCGGCCTCTTGGCCGCGCGTCAAGCTCTCCGGAGGCATTTCCAGAGGCGTTTCCAGCGCCGCTCCGGCCGGAGAGCGGAGAGAGGAGAAGGGAGGGGAGAATCTCGTGTGAGGGATGAGAATATTTCAGCAGAAAGGCGCTGGGGAAAAGCGATTCTTGCTGAAAAAGGAGAGCGGAGCCAAGGCATTAGGCAGGCAGGGCTCTGCCGGGCGGCGAGAGCGGGATCGTTGGGATCCTCCCGGCGTCCAGTAAGGACAAAAGTAGGTGGGAGCAGCGCTGGAACGGGCTTTACCAGCATCTGCCAAGGGCGCTCGGCGTCGAGCGCCGGTCCCCGGCTCAGGCTGGCGAGATTTTTACGGCGTATCGTCCCTCGCGGGGGCCAGGCACTCCCCTCTCTTACACATCGAGCTTGAGAAATCATTTTCTTGGTTTTTTTCCTCATTAAGGTGTTTTTTTAAAAAATATTCTACACCTGCAAGTCATAAATCCCACTACACGGACTCTAAAAAGCGCGATAAAAGCCTTCCTAGGACCTCTTCTCCCCCTTCAAGGCTGGATTTGAGCAGGCAGACAGGCTGGATCTCTTTCTGTGGATCTCGGGGAATTACGCTATTCATGGAAAAAGGGAAGCTTAGCAAGACCTGCCCCAGCCCTGGGGGGCTCTGGGAAGCTTGGGAAGACCCGAGGGGGTCTTGGGGGGCTGATTTCCCCGGCAAACTTCGATCTTCCTCAAGCTTTCACCCGCTCTTTTAAAAACGAAAGCTGAGGGAAGACGGATGAGCCAGAACCTCCATACGTTCTGCAGAGCATTTGACTATCTTTGGAAGTATTTAGTAAATTAAACTTTATTTCGTGCTTTCACGCTGTAGCTCATCGTACCATATATGTCTGCGTTCCAGGAGGCGGGGACAACTGGCAGAGGACAGTGGTATTTTTTCTACCGTCTTAACCCCAGAAGAGCTTCTTCTTACCTCGCTCCTGGGGGCGTTTAAGTCCTTACGGGACTCATGTGCCAAAATCTACGAGCCCTGGGGTCTAAAGCTACCGCCAGGACGAGTGGAGAACCCGAGATGGGCACACAGGATTTCGGAAAGTGATTAAAAAGACTCTTTGCTAATGACCTGCATGGATTTAGGAAGGGTGCGGCCACCCACAGAAACGTGGCTTCTACAGCCACGGGTTGGTCAGCTTCTACAGCAGGCATGGTGGTGTTGGGTCGACGGTTGGACTGGATGATCCTAGGGGTCTTTTCCAACCTTAATGATTCTACGATTCTTTCTGCGGGTCCTAAAAGCCACCAGTAGCTTGAAATTCAGAAGCGAGAAGGCAAAAAAAACCCCCATTACCCCGCGTGCCTTTCACCACGTTATCGCTCACGGCTGAGTTGGGAGCTCATTTTCACGATTACGTGCATCAATAAAGCAGAGTGACAAAGCCGCGCCTCGATCGCAAACTTCACCCTTGGTTTTTGCCACGGGTTTTTGGGTTTTTTTTCCCCTTAGATCGCCCTTATTAATGCCATCGGAAGGTAAATTCAGACTTTTTAAAGTGTTTTTTTTTTTTTAGTCCGAGGCTTCGGGGATGAGCGGAGAGCTGCCGCTCTGCTCCACGGCACTTCTGCTTTATCGATTAGAGACCACCACCAGATCGGACACCTTGCCCCTTACCGAGGTAAGTGCCATATGTCACGTTTCTGTACTCATCCCAGGAGATAAATCCATCTTGATTCATGTCAAACTCCTGCCACTGGCGTTCGACACTGTCATACACGTATTTCTTCTGGGCCTTCTTAATCCAGGCTTTCAGCTCCCCCTCCGTCACAAACCCATCCTTATCCGTGTCTATCTTATCTACAATCATTCTACAAAAACAAAACAGCAAGTTTCAAGCGCCGGCTCCGCGAAGTTTTTATCCCAAGAGTAGAGACCTACCTAAGATGTAGCCGTAGGTGGCATTTTTATATTCCTCCCAAGAAATGAGGCCGTCCTCATTGAGGTCGTGCCCTTTCCACTGCCGCTCTACATCCTCGTATATCCAGCGCTTTTGTGCAAACTTAATCCAGTCTTTCAGCTCTTCCACAGTTACAAACCCGTCTTTGTCTTCATCTATTTTACTTACAATCTTTCTGTAGAAAATGCAGAAAAATCCAGCAAAAGTTAAGGGAAACGAGGTTCTAGTTCTACCGGGCAGAGCATTTTGAACCGGCGGCAGGCCGTTCCCGGATACCAGAGTGAGCAAGTCGAGGTGCGCGTTACCAGGTCCCGGCAATTTGACCGCACGGACAGCTTGCCCGTAAACCCAACGTACGGTTTAGCCGCCGAAAACGCCGGCTTGCTCACTCTTGGGCCGTCCAGGTTTCGTATTCTTCAGGAATCGCGCGTCTTAGGGGAAAACATTTTCTTGTTAGATCACGGGAAATACCCAGGCGCGCGTCTTCCCGGGGAGTTAAGCACGTACACCTACGTAGGTTAAAAACAGGAAGCCCGGCCCCGGCGAAGGGATCCAAGGGCCGAGCCTTGGCTCGTTTGCACGCCCAAGCCCAGCGAGGCAGAGGAAACCCTCGTCGGACAGCGACGAGAAGCCGACGTCGAGGTCGGGTCCCACCCGAGGATGATGCCCACCCGTTTACCGAGGGCGAAACCGGAGATGCGTGGTTTACAAAGCGCGGCGCGAGAGCCGCGTGCCTTCTTTATTTTTAGCAGCAGCTGCGAAGAAAAGCCGCCGGGAGGAATGCGGAGATCCATAGGCAGATGCACGGCAGCCTCCGGCACGGGGAGGGGAACGCGGCGCGCTCAGGGGGAGCTGGGCTGTTCGAGCCTCACCGTTCCTCCTGGTTTACTCCTAGGAGTACTCGGGGTGTTCGCAGGACGCGGGGCGGTCACAGGACACGCCGCGTTTCAGGCGCAGGGCTGGGAACTTTCAGTTTTGTGTTTCCCCGCCCTGGCAGCGCCAGGATATTAAAGCCAGGGACGACAGCCCAAAATATTTTGCTTGGGGAACCGGGATAATTTTTTTTTTTCCCCTCCTTTTAACAGGAAGGTTCAACGCGAAACCAATTCTGTTAAATTCAGGAATCCTTAACTCAAACGCAGTAAATTTGAGGGGTTTCAAAAGACAGCATTTTAAAGCACCACGAGGTTATTAATTGCCAGAATATCGATGCCAAGCGAAACGTCGAGCGCGGACGCGGCCTCGTCGAACAGACGGGACGCTGGAACCGCCCTGCGCTCAGCTCCCAGGTTTTGTTGTTCCGTAATTGCTTTTGAAAAGCGAAACCACGGTTTCCTCCGTGGCACGGAACGAAAGGTTGAGTAAATAGCTGGGGTAAGACTGGTAAAAAATATTTGCTTTACTTCTAGAAGAGTCTTTCGGCTCGACGCCGTACTTTACCTGTGGCAGGCGGCAGCTTGCAGACCGCATTGCGGAGGCCCGAGTCATTTTACGGGCACATTTACGGGGAAAACACACTTTTTTTTTTTTTTTTTTTTTTTTTTTTTTA
>VYZW01052509.1:4412-22537 GCA_013401315.1 Balaeniceps rex
AGTCTAGTAAGTCTGAAACCACAGCCTTAGAGTGCTTCAGTAACATGTTTTCAGCACAATACAAGCTATATTTGAGTCATCTGCCTGACCTTCCATGGTCGTCATATCTGAGAGCACCATGACTGAAAACACTTTATTTGCATAAATTAGTATCTCTTTGCTTAAATTATTTGCAAATTCATCTTGGCCAAAATGTTTTTTGTGATGGCATTCTCCCTTCTTTTGTTGTCCTACCCTTCTCTTCTGGAAAAGCTCATTTCTATTGGAAGACTGGTTTATTTCTTTATAAAAAATGTCATCTTGGAAGGTGGACTCTCTTCATGTTTAGTTTCTTTTGTATTGACATTTGCTGACGGATTACTTTTATATTTATTTGTACCCAGTCCAACAGATGTATGACTAGGCTTTCCAGGAACAGCAAAACATGGGTCAGGGCCATCTGACTTTTCATTAATCTCTTTATGTGCCATTGCAATGACAAGAGTCTGTCAGCACAAAAGGAAGCCTCTTCTAACTCTCACTAGCCTTAAAGTAGTGGCCTCATCCTCTGTGCCCTGTGGCTCCTTTGGATTTGGAGTGGTTTTCATCTTCAAGTGAAAATCTGGTGGCCCACCACTGGATCTGACAACCAGACTAATATGTTCACCATAGACAGTGAATCCTCCTGGTGATACTCTGCACTGGTTGAAGCTCTGCCCCTCAGCAGATGGCTGTCTTGAATTTCCATCACTCTTATGCTTTTCAGTGCATCCTCAATGCTGAGTGCACAACTTTCAGGGTCTTTTTGAAACCAGCTCAAGATTTTGAGTGGATCAGGTTCCTGAATCAGTCTCAGGAATAAAGCAAAATGGAAACGCACAATGATTTGTTATCTACACCTTTGTCCCTTGGCACAAAGGCTCTTTCCATGTCAAGGAGTTGTGTGTGAGTACCAGGTGAAATTTTGATAGGTCTTGGTGACTACAGAAGAATCAGTATGTATACTGATCTCAGCAGTATGTTGTCAATGGTAGCAACTAGCTCCACCAGTGGCATAAACTATGTGAATACTAATATGAATAAAGGTTAGCTGCTTTTGCTAATCATGCCACTAAAGCTTACTTTATTTTTTCTGTTGAAGGCTACTGTTGCTCCACAAGTGATGGTTACTGTTCTTTGATCGGCTCTATTGCAGCCTCATTACTGAGGACACTTCTAATTTCAGGCTAGATTAAAACCATAGAGTCTAAATAACTACTCCTCTGTAGTTTTGTTTCTTACAATCGGTGTACAGTCAGCCAGCTACTCCAACTGTATGTCTTTCCACAGAATAAAGGAGACACACATTTAAAAAGAAAAGAGTGCCAGGAGAAGCCCAGAACAGTGAGGGGATTTATGGACAGGTATCTCAAAATATTTTGCATTTTCTGAACCCGTCTGGGGACTTGAAACAACTAGTCCTTTTGCCTAGCATTTCTCCCAAGTCAGCATCTGCAGCAAGATTGTATGAAAAATTGTGTACATGTCAGTATAAACAGTACAGCGAATACTGGGAAAAATGCGGGGACACAGCATGTGGGTATGTCATTTCAGCAGGCAGCACTAATTCTAGAGGCAGAATTTCCTAGGCTCATCCCATCTGAATGCCTAAAAATGGCTTTGGCATAAGAAGGGTTTGCATCTGGAGAATATCTTCTACACTTAGTACTGACACAAGCGTAAGTTTGTGGTAGAATTCAAAACTGTAGGCATAGCTACAGGTATGCTCATCAAGATAGGCATGACCTTATTTATGTATTTATGACCTTATTATGTACAGAATGGCAGGGACTTGATTTAGCCTGCTAGAATTCAGGATAAACCATTTTACCAGCAGCACTCTCATCCAGACAGTATTTCCACGGCCATAGTACAAATATGAGGCTGTTTACAGCTGTGCCACTCCTTATTGCCCAAAAGCTTCAGTTTTTTCAGACTGGCATTAAACAATATTTGGGTCTCTCTGACTGCACTTAAAGGCAATTCGCCATTAGCTTTAACAGTCAGTGTGTTTGGCATCCCGTTCAGTGGCCAGCTGTGTCTTCTCAGCTAGATACCTTCCCATGCTGTGGCTGTGCCACAAATTATTACCTTCCTCCTTATGTTTCTGTCACAGAGTATGGATTTATATGACTACCTGGTTGTTTGAATGTTGTAGATGTTTTGTTCACCCTGGCATGCACCAGTGGACATAGGATAAAGAATTGCAATCCTTCACCATGTTCTATTTTATTTTCTCATCTCTCCTCTTTCAGTGACTCCTTTGAATAGAGCGGTCTCCTTTCTCCTACCTTCTAGCTGCTTTCAAACTCCACCACTTTTTCTGTCCTTTGTGAAAGGTGTTGCAACCTGAAATACCAGAGTTTATCATAAAGATTCAGTGGAAAAACCATTATTTGCCCAGGGCCTCTTCTTCTTTTTACCTCTTTTTCCTCTCACCTGTTCTTTCATCTTTAATTTCTACTTAGAAATGGGATTTTCCAGTATTTAGTTTCTCTCTAAAGCCATTGAAAACAATCCACAACACAGAGTGTTGCCATTTTTTTCCTCTTTGTATCAGTATTTGGGAGTTAAACAAAACCCAAACATTCTGTTAAACTCAGGGTATGTGGCTGCATGAATTTGAAGAGATAGAAAATTAGTACTGTGTCAAAGAATGTTCAGTCAAAATTTTGAAGATGTGATCGCTACACAGAGAATGCAGACTGAACTATGCACGCTTCTAGAAATACTCCCCCTTGACATCCAAGTCCTCATATACAGGAAATGAATCTTTATAGTTCCTCTGAGAAACCAGAGCACCTTTGCTGAGTGGTCTGAAAGAGCTAGTCTAGACTTACCCAGGTCTAGCTTCAACTCAAATTACTTGGTTTGGATTAACACACTAAATCTTAATTCAAATACTCCTGCCTTGTGCCAAGGATAACGTTATTAAGCACTGAGGAACATGGTCTGAAAAAGTATGCAATGGTTTATTTTGGCTGATAAGAAAACATGTATATATCAGATGAGGAATTCTAAGTCTCAGTTCTCTGCATGTGCTTACCCAGTTTACAGTACAAGAAACTGAAGAATTTTGCTTTCCCTTATTTAGACAACAAATTCCTTACTGCAAAGCAGCAGTAACTACCGTATGTAAGCAACAGCGACATTCCTACATTCAAGGGATGGCAGTCCTAGAATTAAGCAGTGAGAAGAATCCAAAGTTGTGTTGCACATGTACAAACATTTGGTAGCAGAGAGTGCTCCTTTTATTAGCAAATTTAACAAGGAAAAGGCATAAATTTCTTAAAAATATTTAACCAGACACAATCCTCTTTCTTGTTTTCCTGGGTGCTTCTTCTACATGCAGATGCATATACAAAATAATTAAAGAAACACATTTTACTGTCCAATTCTGTTCTGTCTTGCCTCCAAGGATATAATGATCCGCTTTACAGTGCTCTCTGGCTCTGCATCCAGCCAATATTATCAGATATCAACGAGTAAAAAAATAAAAATCCAAGAAAGGCATGGATATGAAAACAAAATAAGTGAATGTATGTAGTGAATTATGGAAATATGAGGTTTTCAATTTTTCACCAGAGAAAAGTCAGAATTTAATTTGGTAGCTTAATATTTTATTTGCATTTATGGACAGACTCACACACTGAAACTGGGATTTTTCAGAGAAAATGAGGGTCTTCCAAAAATCTCTGTCTGAATGAAAATACAAGTATCAAAAATAAAAGAAGTTTTTGTAGGCTGAGCTTGCAATTTTTTAAATTCATGCAAGCGAGTGTATTACACAAAGATTTCTAAAGGAGTAGAAAGTTGTAATTTAATGCCTTAACTCCAGAAAATGCCTCTTGCCTCTTCTGGAGATGAGCTGTATTTAAATTAAGTTTTTGAAATAACTTACCTTTTTGTTCCTGCAACAGGCTGAAGGATTGTGATTTTCCTCAGCATTTCCAAGAAAAACTCCTGTAGGCAATCATGTATAATTAGAGTCTAAAATGGACAAAAATCGTTGTTAAGATATCTTTGTGAATAGCAATGCCAGCACTCTACTTTTGCTAATTTTTATCTTTATTAGGGGGTCTCACAATGCATTTTAAAACAACATAAATCAAATGCAGCAATATTATTAGCATTTGGAAAATCTCGTTAGATGCTGAAATAGTAACTGAGGAGTGTGAAAAGGAGAAAGGCAGCAAAACAAGAACGTATCAAATTCTCTCTTGTTCTCCTTTGGTAAAAACCGATGGCTTAGATGTGGATAATCTGCTGACTTTAATAAGGCTTTCATTTAGTCCATGGGCATGAATTTGCTGAAGCAACGTATTCCAGAAGTCTAGCCTTGTGCACACTGAGGTATCTATCTACCTTCCCAGGTGCATAAGCAGTAGCTCTGATACATGTTGTTTGAAAATCAATTTTTGCAGAGAGAGCACCCAATTTGCTAAATATTATGATAGTCTCCTTTTTTTGTAGCATGCGTAATTCAAATGCCAACTGCCTTTCATGCTATATAAAATACTTTTGCCCCAATAACCTGTGTTCATCTTTCTCCAAAGGAATTTTCTGTTTTGTTTTTTTTTTTTTTTTAATTTTCTACATAAGCTACCCTGTAACAATTGCAATTATGGCAAAGTATAATTAACTGAGCAGACATTATATCACTAGTGTTATTCAATAGTGTTGAAAAAAAGTTGGGCTCCAGATCCTTCAAAGTCTTAGGCAGATGGTTAATTTTACAATTGTGAAGATTTTCTGTTGATTTCAGTGAGTCTGTCCACGGCGGGTACTTCAGCAAATGTTCATGTTTGAAAGAGAACGGTACAGCATTCACGTAACACATGTTGTCTTATCCTACTGCACTTATGAAATCTCATTTTTTAAAAATATCACAAAATGCCACAGAAATTCTAGTCTGCAGCACTATTGCTGCAGAATTTGGGTTAATTTTGCTGCAAAGGCTTGGTTATTGACACAGTGAAACAGAGGAAGGTTGTCAACTGCATAGTTTTTGTCTTTTCCATGGATGTTTTTCATTTATTTAATGTTACAAAACCCACCTAATATTACTAACAGTAGCCTTGAGGGGAATTCGAATTCTCTATTAAGTATTTTGCGCATTTGACATTGTTGTGTTTTAACCCTAGCCAGAAACTAAGCACCATGCAGCCGCTCACTCACTCCCCCTGCCCCGGTGGGATGGGGAGAGAATCGGAAGAGTAAAAGTGAGAAAACTTGTGGGTTGAGATAAGAACAGTTTAATAATTGAAATAAAATAAAGTAAAATAGTAGTAGTAGTAATAAAAATAATAATAACAGTAATAATAGTAATAATAATATACAAAGCAAGTGATGCATGATGCAATTGCTCACCACCCGCCGACCGATGCCCAGCCAGTCCCCGAGCAGCGATCGCTGCCCCCCGGCCAACTCCCCCCAGTTTATATACTGAGCATGATGTCATATGGTATGGAATAGCCCTTTGGTCAGTTTGGGTCAGCTGTCGTGGCTGTGCCCCCTCCCAGCTTCTCGCTGGCAGGGCATGAGAAGTTGAAAAGTCCTTGACTAGTGTAAGCATTACTTAGCAACAACTAAAACATCAGTGTGTTATCAACATTATTCTCATACTAAATCCAAAACACAGCACTATGCCAGCTACTAGGAAGAAAATTAACTCTATCCCAGCCAAAACCAGGACAGACATGCACTTTGATTACTTTTTCAATCATATCATCTTCTCATCCAATTTCCTACTTTGTTTGAGTGTTCCATCTTGCTACAGGTGGGACAAAATGCTTACAACGTGGATTACAAAATCCTGATAAGGAAATCTCAAGAACAGATATGGTACCCATAATTCTTTTTATTCATTTTACCTTGGAAATGACTAATTTTTAAGTTGACTGTGTCCCTTTAAATCAGAAAAAAACCCCAGCTCAATTCATTCCACCCATTTATGGTGGCATGAAGCCTACCTTGCTGGAGAGCAAAGGGGACCAAGAAAAACAGTTCTGTCAGTGCAATTCAGCAAGAGGATAAATGGGAATGGGAAGCCTCAGGGATGTCTTGCTGTCACTGAACCTAACTGTAAAGGAAGATTAATTCACCCCAACCTACCCAGAAAGTGAATCTCTTACCAGATAAGGCAATTAGTGCTCGCTGAGGAAGAGTTGCTGGAAATTAAGATTTATGGATTACAGACAACATAAATAGAGGCATTCTGATAACTGTTTGAAGCAATGTTTTACACAGGTCGTGGGTGTGACCGATTGCTGAACCCCAACAGTGGAAAAAGCCTCTGAAGAGATAGGCAAGGGCAGCGTGCTCATGAAGCCCAGGGAAGAATGCATGGAGTGACTGACCACAGCTGTTGCACAGAAACCTGAACTCCCCTTGACACAGAGGTGACAGGAGGGTGGCCTTTGTTCTAGGTAAATGGCTACATCAGCTGTGTGAATCAACCAGCTGTAGAACTGCTCATCCCTGACTTAAACAACAGAGCGCAAATGTCTTCCTGCGTCAGCCAGGCCAGGATGAGGAGTTTGTACCTGAGAAACATCTTTGAAATAGTTCTAGACTATTCACTTCTGAGACTTTTCATGATAGTCTCCCTTGTCCCATGCCTGAGCTAGCTTCAAACCAAGTATTATTCCCAGCAGCAGAGGATGCCCACCATCATGATGGTAAGCATATCATAGAGACCCATGACGAGCAACACGTTTGTATTGTGAGTCAGCTGTCTACTGCAATTGCTATAGTCTACTAAGCGTAATTTGTATTTGTATTGTGATTTAAAAACATTGCTGTGCCATTCTGCAAAATCAAAATCCCATATAACATCAAATAATTTCAGGTAAGTAAATCTGGTATTAAACATTAACCACTCCCCCCCCCGCCCAAGTGTGGAGTATCTAAAAGCACCTAATTAGAGAGTATTGGACTCTGACACTGGGTCAGAAGGGCCAAGTGGGATCCAGGACAGCACAAGTATCAACCACCCCTTAGCTTACATCCAAGGTCTACTGGAAGGACAATGGATGTAGGTGCTCACTGTTTTCCCTGGGGTTACCACTGGACCAAAGTAGCCACAAATTCACATCTGTGGCATAACAATGCTGCAGGCACCCCCGTCCCCTCTGCACTTTGCTCTGAGTTCCAGGAGATGTGGTTGCTGTGTGCCCTCACCTTCCTCTTCCTATGACATTTCTGTCCCAGCGGCCCAACATGTAGGTGTAACGTCAGTTTCAAGCGAGACTGAATTTAACCCGCTGTAGCTTTAATATATCTAAGAACAAGCTTTTATTGTCAGCACTAAAATATTTTGTTTATGTAGGTCTTAATGTGAGATGGTCACATCTGTTTTTCTCAAAGTTATTTATTGTTGTTTACTATGAGAAAGACAATTTGTGGGGAGGCTAGGATAACTTAGGATACCACTCTTACAAGGATGAAGAAAACAATAACAGCATCGCACTCCTAAGAAACAATTAAAAAAACCCAAAACCGGTATTATAAAAGTTATAATTCTATATAAACAGAGGAAGCTGAAGGATTGGGATATTAACCTAAAAATATGCTACCCACAGGAAATAAAGTTAACCAATAACAATAATATCAATACTTTATCCTAATACAGTGCTTTTCATTAGTATATTTCTAAGTGTTTCACAAAGTAGGCATCATTATGCCACTTTATGGATGGGGAAGCTGAGATGCGACAATCTGACACGGCTTCTATATGTCATGGAGCAGACCAGCAGCAAAACTGGGAACACACCCTTGGCCTCCTGAGTGCTAACTCTGTGTTCGATCCACTGGCAATGCTGTGATCCCCTTCTGCCATCTACAGTATATAGTCTAGCGTCGTCTAAGTCAAATTCGTAAGTAGCATCACAGGAAACAACCTATCACGCAAAGATCTCTGCAGCATATGTTTGTTTTCTTGCACTCAGAAACGGCTTTCATGCTGATTCATGGGGTGCTTCAATTGCAGCATGAGAAGGTAACACCTTGGGGAAATTACACAACATCTTACAAATCAAACACTGCTCAGGGAGTTAGCAAATGAAACAGATGCAAGATACCATGAGGTAGATGGAACGTAGCATGTGCAGAGCAGAGGTACTTCCTGCCTTCCACCTTGCACCCCTCCTGACTGCTGGCCTAAGCCACCCAAACACCTCGGCAGAGAAACCCAACAGGAAAGGAAGAAGTTTTCAGAGGGAGCAGAATATCTGCCGGGCATTCTTCACACACCTCTCGGAAAAGCCACGTTAGGGACAAGGGAGACTATGGCGAGGGGAAGTCTCAGAAGTGAACAGTCTAGAGAGGTTTCTTAAACCGCTGAAACATCCAGATAAATTCAAAGGATGGTGAAATCAGAAAGCAAATGGGGTCTCCAGGTATTAACTCATGTTCTTATTTATCCCTTACATGCACTGAATAATCTGAAGAATCGATTGGACTTTCCTGCCTCAGCAGCACTGGTGTGTTTGTTGGGCCCAGGGAGCTTTCAAAGGATGGTTTTGTAACTAAGCTGTTCGGTTGTTCTCACTAGGCAGGCTCTTTGGTCTCTTGCTTATCTTGCTCCAGCCAGAAAGCAGAGTGACATCAGTATTTCCATAACAACGGTAAGGCCACGAGGAGACGGAGGGTGCAGGGTTGTGTGGAAACTGAGGCATGCCATTCATACCTGCCAGCCCTTAAAGTCAGCATTTGCAACTAGCCTGCTGCTCCCCGACGTAGGAGAGCTGAGAGATGCCAGAAACACTCAGCACGGGACTCTTAATAAATCCTCACACATTTTAGGTGATCAGTAGCCCTGAGGCTGCTTTTAGATGTTTGGCTCTAACTTCCCTGGGATTCAAATACAGTGAGATAGTCCTTAATCAGCAATATGATGTTCCAAATTGTTCTTAAAATCAAATTCAGCTCCCTGTAAATTGCACGTTTAACCTAGTTAACTTGTAATGGGAGCTGTAACAAGTTGGATGTGTCCATTATCTTACTGCTTTTTTTTTATGATTACATCACCATAAGACATAAGCATCTCTGGTCAACTAGCACATCTTATCCCTACAATAGCACTCCTGAAATAGCAAAATATTCTTTTAAAAATGGAGAGTGGAAACCACAGAGCTCTCGTTCATCTCTCCTAAAATCAGGGGGTGGCAAGCCTGGAGCAGAAGACACATCTCCTGATTTACAGTCCTTTGCCTTAGCCTTAATTCATCCTTTTCCTTCTAGTCCAAGCTTAGAATTTGTTATAAAATCACTCCCCATGGACATTTAGGCCACTTTACAGAACAGTTACAGGTCAAGTCCCCATGGCAAGAGGTTCCCACTTGGATCAAGAACAAGATGTGCATGTGAGATGCAGGAATTGGATAGATGCTTTCAGGTAGCTGTGCGCCACTTCTGAAATGAGGCTAGGGACCCAGTTGTGCTTGGTAAATTTGCACCGCTTTCCATGAGCACTCATCACATTTGTAGATTGTGAGCATCAGCTTTTGTATACCATATCTAAGCACAACTGTACAAACTGGATTTTCTGAAGGCGTTGAGGCAGGCTCGGCCGTTCAGAAAAGCTGTGGTGAGACCGTCAGGCATGATGAAGGTAGAGAGAGAGCAGTGGTGGGTAGGTAGTTTGGGGGTGGGAGGTGGAGGGGGCTTGTTGCTGCGGTTCCCAGCTACTAGCAAAAAGAGATGAGCACGTTTAGTTCTGTGTGCACCTGCCATACACGTCAAAGAAAAAAAGCGTGTTGTGGCTGAGAACCGGAGATAGCCAGAGTTCACAGAGCATCCACATTTTTGCCCCAAACCCCAAATCACCTGCTATGCCACAGCTCTGGCAGAACTGCCACTTGGATTTGCATCAAAACAGAAGTTGAGTTAAAATTGAGTATTTTAGAATCTGTCCAAATTGCCAGAAATATTCCCTGACTGTTTTGCCTTTTACTATGCTGATGTTTTAAAAACTTTTTGGTGAATATGAGCACCAGCTACAGTGGTGGAAGCCAGGTTACAAAAGAATGGCCATTTGTATTCAATGCAGACCAAAAAGCAATGGGAACCCATTGGAAAAACGAGGCTATAATAGCGTGAGTGGCAGATTTAGAGTGCCCTGTGTGTGATCGTCACGCCACATTCACAGCAGCACTTACTTAGGGGAAAAAGACTCAGTGAACTGTTGAAAACCTAGGATGACAGAGGGAGTTAGGAAGAGTGGTTGCATGTCTGTAATCATAAAACTGTTTCATCCCCATTTAAGGCTTATTTAATGAGGCCAGGTAACTCAAGGCACAAGTACTGAGTTACTGAAAATGTTTTCAACCAGTCCAGCTCAGTAGTGGCAAAAGTTACTGTCCTTTCATTGTTGGATCGTTGGCTCATTTCCCACTAGACAGGCACTTGCAAGCAGGCGCAAGGACCTGTGAAACAGCAGTTCCCCTAGAGAGACTACTAAATATTTAAGCTTCGGGTTTTCAAATGCCCCTGCAAGCCTTGGGGGCCATCCTCCCTCTGGAATTCCTCTCTTGGGTGCTTCCAAACTTCTGTCCCACCCTCCAGAGCTGCGAGTCTACGACCTCACGCGTTCTTCCCCAGTCGGGCCTAGACCTCGCACCGCACCCTGCCACGGAGCTCCCCGCCCGGCCTCCCCGTCCCCCACGGGCCGGCTTGGCTCCAGCCCACCAGCTCGGGAGCTGCTCCGCTGCGAGGGACTACGACCGCCCGCGGCTCCGCTCAGGGGCCGGGGCAGGGGGACTCGGCGGGGCCGGCAGGAGCCCCGACAGGACGGCGGGCCCTCGCCGCCTGAGGAGAGTCCTAGCCCCGGCCCGGCACCGCCTCCCGTCGGCGGGAGGTTGGGCGGGGCCCACCCGCCGGGCGGTGCCACACGTGCAGCGGCTCCGCCCCCGCCCCGCCCCGCGCGCGATGGACGAGAGGGGGCTGCGCAGGCGCACTCGCCCTCCCTCCCCCGCCCAATGGGTCGCTCTTGCGCACGCAGCAGGGAGAGGTTTGGCCCTGTCGGCACGCCGTCCGGCGCGAGGGTTGGTGGGTGAAGCAACATGGCGGCCGTGGCTCGCTGTGCTCCGGCTTCCCGCGGCCTCTTCTTGCCAAGGGCAGGTGAGTGTCACCGCCGCCCCGCTTCTCCCCGCGGGGCGCTAGGCTGCCCTTGTGCTCTCTGCCCGAGCCTGTATGGTGCTATGCCAGCCGCCTGCCCGCGGGCCTCCCTTCTCTCCCGCCGTGCCCTCGGGGTAGAGCTGGGTGAGGGGAGCTCACCGGAATGCGTCTGGAAAACAGCTGGCTAAAACAACAGTTTGCGGCAGAAGTGGTCGGTTTTCTGCCTTCCTTCTCGTTAGGGAACTGGGGTTTGTAGCCCAGAGGGCTGCATGGCATTGCCTCAGGCTACCGGTGTAGCTGTACAGTAGGTTGTCTTGCTGGGACTGTCAAAATCTCAGCAAATGAAATGCTGCCCTGTAGGCCAAAAGTTTGGATTCCTTTTACGATTTCTTAGGTGACTTTGACGTTTTGGCCATGGCCTATAAGCATGCTCAAGTACCAAAATTATATTTAAAGCTTGTATGTGGGCCTTTGCCACTAAAACAGAGCTGATTTTTAGTTAAATTGGTTCAGCACATGCTCCTCTGTTCAGCAAAGTGGGAGATGGCAAACAGATTTTGTTTGTTGATAAAGGTGAGGAAGGAATTTAGCATACCTTTAGCTGGAGTAATGTGTCTCTTAAAAAAAAAAAAAAAGATGGTTGTGGTTTACTGTGGGTATTTGAGGTTTAATTCAAACCAGTGTTCATAAACTGCTTCAAATACAGATTGTAAAAGTAAACTTCCAGGGACAAATAGATTCTGGTTAGTGAAGAAGATGAAATCCTACTGTTCTGGGAAAGAATCCCTGTGCAAGTCTGTGTTACACAGGAGCACAGAGCTTTAAGCAGTGCTGCTCATTCTGGAGACACCAATGTGGGCTGTGAAAGCTGTATGGCTCTATGAAGATACGTTGTCCTGAGTTACTAAATGTTGCATTTTGATAGGCCTCCACACCATGTGGAAGGTCTTTTACTGGTTGTGAATCAGTATGAGGATCTCTAGCCTGCTTGCTTTGAGTCTCATGGTTACCCTTAAATCTCACCTTTTTTCTGTAATATAGTAGTAATTGGGCACGTAGCCATAGATGGTGATAATTCATGACAGATCTTGTACAGTTATGGAACAAGTAAAGATGTACACCACCAAAGACCTTACAGTGTAAGGCAAGCAACAACAGGTGTATACACGGAAGTGAGAGAGTACAAAACAGTAACTGGATGTTATTTGTTGGTGTGACAGTGATAGCATCATGAAGAGCCTGTCATCAATAATTTTTGCAGAAATAACAGCAAAAAAAGCCACAAAATAGTTGAAAGACGTGTAATTTTTTTTTTCAGATTAACTTTGTTGTTGTTCTTACATGGGTTGAAAAAAGTGTTTCATAACACTTTTTTCAACAAGTGCTCACAGTGTACTGAAATCTTGTTGCTTTAAAAGGCTTTATGTTATAAGGACTGAAATGTGTTCCTATCTAAAAATAATTTTTTTTTTTACAAAACTTTAGAAAGTGTATGTAAGCAAAGTACTGAGGAGTATGGGTCATCAAGCTTCTCTTTCACCATCTCAGCATACCATGTAGCTTTTTTGCATACTTGAAGGAATCCTGCTCGTTATAAAGAACCCAGTCATTTTTCTGTGAGTCTACTTTTCCTAAAAAATAGATCAAATAACAAACCCCTAGTTATTAGAACACTACAAGAATGAAGGTAACAATATCATCCAACTGTCTCCCTCAGTGTTATCCTTTATGCTTGCACTTGTACTGGACTTGGTTAATCTTCCCTGTCCAGGTACCCATTACACAGCTACAGGCTTTATTCTGTACAGAGTATTCGGTATACACTATTGATTTCATTTGCAAGTTTGTTCTGTTGTTGTCATTTAAAAGAATAAAGAAGAAAAGCAACCCCCCTCTCCAAGAGTTTTGAATGTAAAAACCTAGGATATGGGCTGTATGCTTGGCTTGTGTAGTCTGTGTCAGATAACATTGTAAGCATAGCGTGGTAATGTGTTTTAAGATGTACTGTATTGGAAATCCATTGAAATGGCTGTCTTCACCTTCACTGTAATTCCGCAGATGTATGCACAAAGATTTTAGAGGGCAATATTAAGTTAACTGGATGATAGAAAAAGCAGAGAGTGAAGATACGTGGTGAATATGGCAGTGATGAGTTGGCATGTTCCTTAAAATTTCAGTTTGAGGTATTATAAAGTTCAGTATGAACATATTGTGTCACTTTTAAAACTGCATGTCAGGTTTTTAGACATTAATTGGATGCCACAGGAGTGTGTACTTCTATTAAACTCCAGCAGATCTTTGACAGTGTGATTTTTTTGGTGTGGTTTTTTTTGTTGGTGGTGGGGTTTTTTTTAAGGGGTGCTTATCATAGAGTGTATTTTCCTTCTTTCTCATGGTTAGTCTCAAGGTCTTTGCTTCAGTAATGGAGAGGCCCTGCATATCTGCCACTTTAAGGCAGATACCATGCCCAGTTTAACTGTTCCTGAGCTTGGACCTATTTTGTTAGGAGAGTTACTTTTTAGGAAGTCATATACCTACTTGAAGTTTGCATAGGCAATATCTTATTTTGTCCTGTTTCTATCAGCCAATTGGAATATAGTTTCTAGGCATAGTATATTAATTTGATAAGTACAAGTGTGATTGCTTTATTTAGTTAAGTGGGTGTCAAACTACCTTTCAGGACAAAATTGGAGATGTGGTATCTTTTAATATTGCAATTTGTGGGGTATGGAGAGAGGAAGGATAGACAAACTTTTGGGTAGAGAAGCACCTCCTTCAGGCACTGAAATCTTGCTGGATTTTCTGGTTTGAATTCTATCAGCTGATGTAACAAAATATAATTTATGTCGAAACATACCCTGTCCTTTTGATCTTCTTAACATCATGGCTACATCATCAGTGCCACTGTGTAACTGGTCATACCTAACCACATCTGGATGACACATACTCCCTCAGTGTACAAGTGGGATTTTTTTGTTGTTTCCCAATGCATCCGTCATTCTGATATCCAATACTAATCTTGTTTTCATTACGATTCTTGCTACTTAGATTTATATGGGAAAGATTAAACTTGCTTATTCTCATCCAGAAAATGCTTATAGCCATGACTTACTAAAAGTTGGAAGGTCAGTTACTGGATTTCTGTTATATCCTCAAGCTAGTTTTCTATTGACAGCTCTTATGGTCTGCTCTTGTTAACAGCCAGATGTCTGTAGTGTGTTTATGCACTCTATATTTCATCTGTTCCTTTATTTTTATGAGCGTGGACATGTAGTAACACTAAACACTTTCTAATTTCAAAAATCTCTTACGAACTGTTCATTTCTTGCTTTTGGCTAACTTGGTTGGAGAGGACATATGTTTCTTCTTTTCAAACTCCCTATTGGAGCTACCTTGTCAATTTATGTTAGTGATGTCCTATTTCCATGGCTTTCAAGTTTTCATAGCTCCTTGAGAAAAGGAACAGCTTTGAGGCAATATTCTGTGCATCATGGATCTGGCTCTTTGCATCTCTTCGTTTTCCTTCACTCCGGAGCTGCGATATAGGAGGACTGCTGCCTCTTCTAACGTTTGGGTCTGCTATATTTAGACTGAGATAAAAAGTCTGGTTAACTGCATCTAGAGTGATTCTGAGGTCTTTGTCCTGCAGTTCCCAGATCTGGGAGTGAGATGTGGATATACTCAGGTGGGACCTGCCTGCAGCAAGTATTCTTTATTTGCTTAACCTCTGTGCTTCGCCTTACGCATCAAGTACTAATGCTAGCCAGTTAAGCTTTACTTGCTGTTTAGGAACCGATAACCTTAGTCTGCTCCTTTTGTGTCTTAGTTTGGTCTTTGACTTTTATCAACAGCTCCCTCAAGCCTGCTGTCCTCTGACCTATCCAGATGTCTCTGAAATAGCCTGTTCAGGAGTCTTGACATGGTAAATTTTGCTGAGGGAGATTAGAGAAAATGGATCTGTAATGAGAAAAATAAAATTAACTATGGTTTGACACTCTTAACTTTTAGCTTATATCACATGCTCTCTCCTGTTTTATGTTGTAGGCTCTGGCATTTCTCTGTTAGCTGCAGCACCATCTGTGTTGCAGCAGCACCGCCAAGTTCATCATGCGGTGATCCCTCACGGAAGAAGTGGACGATCCTCCGTTAGTGGCATCGTGGCCACTGTCTTTGGGGCTACAGGTTTCCTAGGACGATATGTTGTCAACCGTTTAGGTAATGTTCCCCAGGAGTACTAATTAAAAAAAAATTAAGCGTTTAATGAAACTCTAGTTTTTCTTCAGGTTGCAGTATGATCTAAAAATCTCTGGCATTTTGGATCTTAAAAGTGTTTTGTGTGATACTTGCATAGTGTTTGGCCTGCTAAAGTGCCAGGATATGACAATTAATAAAAACTGTTTTAATCTAGGAAATTTTGGAGCTTTTGAAGATTGTTAAAGTCATTAATGTAGGTCATTCTCCTTCAAGTACTGTTTTTCAGTCTGTAAAATGCAGATCTGAGGAGAGGTGCAGCACATATTTGATTCTTCTGGTTTTGGCCTTATTAGGACATTTTACTAAAATGTTTGCAGGAATTTGCTTGGGATTCTTTAAAACTGCCCTTTTGAATTTAAGTTTTAGAAAATAACTCTTGCTTTTTTTTTCCTTCTCCTTTCCATACAACTTAAAAAATGCAAATATCCTTAGATGTGACACATTTTTAGGTATTGTACTATGTTTATAGCACACACTGTGATTTTTTTTGTTGTTGTTGTTGTTTGTTAACAAGCTTCTTGCAAGCTTTTATATTTTGTCTTACAAGCCCAAATACCCAAGTATGTCCCAGCTTAAGAATTCCAATGATGTAGGTTCAAGAACTTACTTCTGTTCTACTTCTAGCTTTGCAGATAACTATTCAAGATATCTATGTGTATTTGTTGTACTTTAACGCTAGGGAAAAAAGGAAGTTTTGTATATTCAGACGTTCATCTACTTAAAGTTATGTAGTAGTTTGATATAAATGAACTTTTTTTTTTGAATGCTTAGGTCGCATTGGATCTCAAGTAATCATACCCTATCGCTGTGATCAGTATGACCTCATGTATCTGCGGCCGATGGGTGACCTGGGGCAACTTCTCTTCTTAGTAAGTCTTTTGCTTTGGCTTTAGATCAAATACAATACCATTGCTATACAAGGAAGTCTGTTAATCATTCTCAAAGTCAGAACTCCAGCTATTGTTTAGCCTCTAAATGGAAATGGTGTGAAAGAGCTTTCTTTGATTATGCCTATTTACACATTATCTCATCTTTTTCCCATTTGATGCTCTGGTTACAGGAGTGGGACTGTAAGGACAAAGACTCTATCCGAAGAGCCGTGGAACACAGCAATGTGGTCATTAATCTTGTTGGAAAGGAATGGGAAACAAAGTAATTTTCCTTTTCTTTTTTTTTTTTCCCTGTATAGATAGATTTGCACCAGGTATTGGACATTGTAGCCACGTTTTACAGCATGTGTACAGTATGCAGTCATGCTGACATTATTCTTGGCTTCTGTGAAAAGGCAAAAGTGAAATTTTGCATGTAAAAAGTTCCTCAGTTTCTTTAAATGGTTAACTAGAGTCCTGGTTATGATCTGCTCTTTAAAAGTGCATTCTTTCTATAATTTTCTAGTACAGGTTTTGTTCTGTCAGAGTTCAATGTGCTGCTTTCATACACCTTACAGATGTTTCATGGGTGCCTTCCCATAGCTGACAGAGGCTCACCAGTTTCTGTGAGCTTGTATTTACCTTATTACAGAAGTGGGCTTTCATCCTGTCACTTCAGCATACTGATGAATTGTAGCCTACTAGAATAAGCTGTGATCAAGCTTTTCCTATTCTCTGGTAAATGTTAATAAACAGGAATAGCTAATGGAGAGTCCCTAAGATGATAATTAATAACATCACTCCTTGATAGAATTTTGGCACAGACACTGTTAGTTACATAAGCATTTTTTGGTAATAATTTTTAAAAATAGTTCCTTTTTGAAATCCATTTAAAAAATTCCGTATTTATTTTAGGTTAAAAATACATGTAATAGCCTCATATTTTTTTTTCTGCGTGTGTGCAATTATGTCCACTTTGTTTAAAGCCTTGTGCAGAACTGCCAGACAAAAACTCATTAGTTGTGTGATTTGCCTTTATACGGTACATAATTTTGCTATTGTAGTAGACAGAAACAAATGTAGATATCAGTTTCATCTACGTTTACAAGCCTAATGCCTTTGTTGTGCTTTTTTGTGAACAGCCATTTGGTGTTAAAATTGTAGAATTAGTAGTCAAATTGTATTAATAGAATAGAATTAGTAGTCTCAAATTGTACAACTATTTTTCCTAAAATAGGTGCTTGCCAACAGACATACTATTTCAGCTGTTCCTTGTCTAGTCAAATATCGTACATAACTCCTGGGAGACACTTTGATTTCACATTCAAATTCGTAGACGTACTTTCTTTTTCTGTTAGTCACTTAGCTCCTTGTCCCACTGTTGGAGTCTATAACATAGTTTATTTGGGGAAAAGCCGACCAAACCTAAATTAACTTCAGTCTTGTGCATCTGACAAGGTTTCTGATTCTTTTTAGATCATCTTCAGACTTTGGGATATAGGTAAAATGTACAAACCAACCTGTCAGGGTTGTTTTGTGCTGTTACTAAATTATGAACGTAGGCGTTCAAACATTTATTGCTGTCAAAACAGAAGACATTTCTTTGTAATGTGGGAGTGAGGGAAGAAAAGAAAGTCTGTACAGTTGGCTCGTGGGCAATGTAATCACTATCTTTCAGATAGGTATTTCATGTGTACTTCCCCCTTTAAAATCTCTGGACTTGTGTAAAAAGTATGATTTATGTAAGGGAGGGTTTCTTTGTTATTGAAGGGAGGTGTGACAACAACAACAAAAAGTTTCATTCTAGTTAAAAACCCCCAGACCTTGTCACTCTGGTCAGTTTCAACAGATTCCAAAGCAGAGGAG
>VYZW01052509.1:23971-36099 GCA_013401315.1 Balaeniceps rex
GTTTTCTATTTGTCACAGACAAGTGGGCAAGAGGATTTTTCATACTGATTTTAATCTTAACAGGTGAAAAAGCAGACAGCACTAAAGCTGTAATTGAAGCTTACTGTTGCATTTCACTTGCCTCTAGTTTTTATTATATGAAGAGTCCCTCATGCAAGGAAAAACTTCCTTTCTAATGAAGAACATCAAGATAGGTTTTTGAAATATATTCAAGTAATACGTAATGATTGCTGTTTGGTTGGTAGGAGCCACTGTGGATTGCTCTTAAAGTAAAATTTGGTTTTTGCCTTGTTTTAGAAACTTCAGTTTTGAAGATGAATTTGTAAATATTCCTAAAAGTATTGCGCAGATAACTAGGGAAGCTGGTGTGGAAACACTCATTCATATCTCTCACCTGAATGCTAGCATGAAGAGTCCTTCCAAATACCTCAGGAATAAAGTAAGTCTGGAATCCTTTTGAATATATTTTCTGAGAGCCTACTTTTTGTTGGCTTTTTTTTCCCCCAACTGGGTCTGTTTGAAGGAAATCAGTGTATGAATTTACTATGGAATGTTTTCTGCAGCTGAGGAATTTTTGAGTTACTGTGCTTATTGGAGCTAGAAATCCTCCTTAGTACTTCATGTGCTTTGAAGGGAAATAGGTCTTTTATTCCTGAAAACTCTTCCTTTCTTCTGTCCTTGAATATCTTTGCATCTAAAATTACCGTCATTAAGAAAGAGGAACTAGTTTGATGGTTTGGGATCTGGTATCAGGCCTAACATCTAAGGCTGGAATGACCTAGTAAAGTAAGTAGTTGATGCCAAAATGAATGCTGAAAGACAGATGAGTATCATGATTACAGGCCCTTGGAGTGGGATTGTTACCTGCTTGTGTACAAAAAAAAAAAAATCTGGTTTTGGTATCCTATTATTTTTTTCCTTATTAGGAGGTATAATTTTCTATTACTGATTTTCTCTTTTTAATATAGCTGTTGTCCCAGTTTCAGCTGTTTTTGGTTTGTTTGAGCTCACTATACTCTGCCTTGTCTTTAGTATAAAAAAAATTTTAAAACCAGGGTTAAAATTTGGTAGCTCTCAATGTGGAACAACTCTATAGGATAGTTAGGCCTTACTGTAGTGGCCAGTCCCATGTGGAAAGTAGATAGCTGCTACTGAAATTTATAACTGTACTTAAGCACTTCTTGGAGTGTTCTGGTAAAGTAGTAGGGTTTATGTAAACCTTCTGTTTTCTTCCAAGCTCTGGTCTGACATAAGCAAGAGAAGTACTTAGATCAGGCTTCTTCCTTTTTGAACTTTGTGACTTTAAATCTGTATCACTTCACTAGTGAGACTGTATTGTATCTCAAACAGAAGAAGTGATCTACATGTTTGTGGGACTTCTGGGACGTTCTGTGAGACCTTTATCTTAGTATAGCATCTCAAAGATCAAAAGGTTCAGATATAAATAATTTTTGTGCTACTGATGGTGTAATTTCTTTCAGTGCTGTAGGGAGGATGTATTAAGTTCTGAAAAGGCAACCTCTTCTGGTCTGTTCAGAATGGATCTAATGAATGGTTCATTTTAATCGAATGATAGGCTGTTGGAGAGAAAGCAGTGAGGGAAGAATTTCCAGATGCTATAATTTTGAAGCCTTCTGAGATGTTTGGGAGAGAGGACCGATTTCTCAATCATTACGCAAGTATGTACTCTTGAAATAGTAAAACCATGTATGATTCGTATACCATGGAAAATGAGATTTGCTTTTGGAAAGCAGGGGTATGTCTTTATCAGAAATGTACTGTATTTTGTTAGCTGAAGGTGTGTAATGGAAACATAATACATTTTCATCTCATGACTGAATTCTTTCTGAATCTAGTTAACTTTGCTGTTTGCTTGCCTTTTTTTTGGGGGGTGGGAGTGGGGGGAGATGTGTACTATTGTTTTTTTATTTAGATTGTTCTGAGCTAAGGTCTGGTCATCTTGACCCTCAAAGTAGTTTACCCTGAAAGTAGTTTTTTCAAGTTGGTAATCCTCAAATGTAAAAATCAACTTGAGCTGTTCTGGGCTCAGAAGCAACAGTAATGACTCTGATGTATCACCAACAAAATTGTTAGAGACGATAGAGTGGAATCTGTTTCTGTCTTGCAAAGTTGAGATACCTCTGAACCACGCTAAGTAAACAGTATACAGCCTTCCCATCGCTGTTAATAAGAAAACTAAATGTGCATTGAAAACAGTGCTACTGGAATTGGATGGTAATTCTTCCCAATTCTATTTTTTCTTAAGTCAGTTTTCAGAAGAGATCCACACTCGGTGTAGTGCAAAAGGTATTGGTTATAGGAATTAAAGGTTAAAGGATTCACAGTTTATTCTCAGGTTATGTATGTGTCTTTCTATGTATGTTGTCTTTCTATCAGACATGCGCTGGTTTGGTGGTGTGCCTCTTATTTCTCTGGGAAAAAAAACAGTGAAGCAACCAGTATATGTAAGTTTTCAATAAAACAAGACAATCCCAAATCCTCTGTGTGTGTGTGGGGTGTCTTTTCCCCCTGTAAATCACTTCTGAAAGAGGAGTGTGTGCATGCATTCCTGTTTTCTATTGGTAATTGTCTGAATTTGTTTCTTGCAGGTGGTTGATGTCGCAAAGGCAATTATTAATGCAATTAAGGATCCTGATGCTAAAGGAAAAACATACGCCTTGGCTGGGTAGGTTACTTTTCTGATTCTAATTAACTGAAGTACTTCTTTTTGGTGTCATTTTTTGGCATGCTGCACAGTACATTTAATTTCTCCATCCA
This sequence comes from Balaeniceps rex, assembly GCA_013401315.1. Lineage (NCBI taxonomy): Eukaryota > Metazoa > Chordata > Aves > Pelecaniformes > Balaenicipitidae > Balaeniceps > Balaeniceps rex. The sequence goes on from VYZW01052509.1 coordinate 26,750, forward strand.
TGCACACAGTTTGAGCTGCAATAAATTCCACCTCCTTTTTGGGAGGAAAAATGACTCAAGCTGTTATTGTGAGTACTCTGAACATCCTAGTTTGGGCCCCATTGCATTTAACGTTATGTATGTGCACACAAAGAAGTAGGCAGTCTTGGGAAACATGCTGGACAGCATAGATTTGGAGAAAATTCTGCTAAAGCTGTGTGGAAACCACCTGGAATTAGAATGGATAGAGACAGTGGATCTCTTGCAATATTTTGTGTACAAAAGCTCCGAGTCAGAATAGGTCATTAGCATTAAGAATAAACAACATAGCAAATGCCAAGCTAATGGGTCCATGGTTTGATACTGTAATATAGCACTGGAACTGGTCTCCATCCAATATATGTGGTAAAAGGAACATTAGATTCATTGATAAAGAAAACAGTTGCTAATTAGTCAAGATGGAAATGGTGCTGAACAGCTCTCTTTTCTATTGCATGCATATTTCTGTCTTCTCCCCTTATACACTGAAAATGTGCATAGTATCTGGATTTTGCAAAAGGCTTATCTGAGATTACATTGTTTTTTCCATGTTCATTTTGTGATGCTGTTGCAGCAACAGATCTTTATTCCCGTAGTGCAGAGATTGTTGCTGGTTCGTCTTTTACTTGTGTGATATCACTTTCTTCAGTGCTATAACTGAGCTCTTGAGGAAGATGTTATCCTGGCGGCTAGGCTAGGTGTGCTGTATGCTGGTGTTCTGGAAAAGGCAGCAAGTAGGTCTTCTGCTTCTTTTGGATCATGCTGAGGAACTTCTGCTCAAAAACTAGCAAAATAAGAGAAAGAAGCTAACAGGGGTCTGAAAGGACTGCTAACAGCAACAATAAGGTTATTAAGTAACTTGAAGTTGCTTTCAAATCACTGGGATTATATGAAGAGTCACACTAAAGAACAAGTAGAAACACGCTAGACAGCCATTCAAAACCAATTTTATCAAAGAGAATAGATAAGTAGGTGTCAGATGAACACAACTGGTACAAAACCACAAAATGTGATGAAGTTAACCCTTTGAGTGACTGTTTTATCTCTTGGGGTCGAACTTGAAGATGGGTCAATATGTATACAAAGCCACCTGCTACAAAAGGAAGGAGAGGTGCCTGTTTTTAGGTTCATTGCTGTCTCAGCAGAAGCAACTGCTCCAACTGCAGGAAAAATTGAGAATTGCATACTAAATAGAACACTTTGCAGCCAAATGGAAGGGCAATTGGCTGAATTTTGAATGTATTCTTATAGTTTCAAAGTCTCATTTTTTTGGGAATTTGCAGAAGGCCGGGAGTTCAGTGCCCAGGTTTCAGAGGCAGGAATTCAAGCAAGGATGCCAGGCTCTCACTGCAAGGAATACAGTTTCAGGCACATAACAGTGACTGAAAAGACTTTGAATAAATGATGATCTGAACTGAAGATCCAAATCAGTGTTGGGAAAACCAAAGGAACTCTGCAGCATAACTGTTGACTAAAGCTGTATGAGATGCTTTTTTATTTTTTAAAAGGAGTTACCAGTTTGAGTTTAAAATACTGATTTTGTAAAAGAGCATTCTATTTCTGTGGTTTTGGATTTTTTTTAATTTTATTTTTTTATGTTTTTCCTTCCCACTATATGGTGGAATAGAGTTTTAACTATGACAGCTAGTGGTGTCGTTGCTATTTCTGACTGAAGATTTGGTATGGTTTTTTACCTGTTCCCCTCTTTCCCCCATGGTTTTGTTTCATCCACTTGTTAAATCTTGAATGCTAATGCTCTCTAGAGCTTGCTGTCTGCTAGTATTGTGGTTAATGTAATGACACTTCAATGTGATTCTATTCTTGGTGAAGTTGTATTGTTAATGTTTGGTAATTTGTAAAGGAACAAACAGTATTTATCTTTATTTTCACATTTTTAAGTTTGGCTGTACTATACATCCTTATATGGTTCTTACATATCAGGGTAAAAGTGAAATTTGCTTATCCTACCTTTGGATACGCATGAAGCTGTTAAAGTGTTAGGGTGAAAAATTTGGTAAAAAAACGCTAATAACTAATGAAAACGAAGTTTGTTTTGGTTGTTTTTTTTTTCTCAGCTGAGTAAATAAATTTGACATTACCAGTTTTTGCTGTGTTTCTCTTGTATGTTCTGTTAACAGAAGAAAACTTAATGTCTTGTTTTTGATGGTAGTCCTTTAGTGTAACTTCATAAATGCAGATCTCTCTCAGGTTCTATAATTTATCCAGCTGGATGAAGTTGATAAGGAGTTTTGAGTGTTGAATTCTTTTGAATTCTCCCAAATATGTTGACCTACCTCTAAGTATATCCATTAGAATGTTTTGACCTAATTTGCTTTTACAAACTAAAATAGTAGTAATTTGGGGTTCTGTCTTTTTTCCAGCATTTATCAACAAATTTTGTTTGTGATTATTAGCATTGCTGTTCTTTCTGAGGAGCATGTCAATTGAAGGCTCAGTTTTCATGCATGCAACCTCAGACCTTGATATCTTTGTGATCTTGGGTTTATCAAACTGAAATACATGTTCTTTGTATCATAGTTTTGGATTTTTGGATTGTGTGAAGTTTTGCATACTTAGACAGTCTTAGCCTAGCATGGTTTCATTTTTGTGGGCGTTTAGATTCCAACAGTAATTCAGTGTCTCCTATTAAAAAAAAAAGGGGGAGACTGGAGATGGAAAAAGCCCTACGGAGTCTTATTTTTAGGAGGCCCCTACCTGGGAAGTAATCAGTCTCAAGATGATTGTCGTGCCACTGAGGTGTCTGCCTTAGCTGAAAAGTATAGCAAATTGTTAGGAGACACACACTTTTGGTGTGTTCATTGCTGCTTTGATCATTATCAGCCGGATGTAATTTTGAAGGTTGAAACACCAAGTGACACACCAGAGCTCAGCAGTGTTCTCTTGTGTGTTGTTGTGAAGATTTTCAGAATGTTTTGGAATACCAGCAAGTTGCCTTGAAAGCCAAGGGAAATATGTGTTTCAGTCTGAGCCATCTATAAAGATAGAGTATTAAAATGCTAAGGCAAAGTCTGAACAAGAAAGGAATGGGAACTCCCAATGGTATATGTTTGTCTTAAACTACTGCAGGTGTGCAGGAGACTGACTGCCTCCTTCCCTCCACCTTGAGAGGGGGAATGCATTCTTTTGGGGGAATTTATCTTAGTTTCTTCCTCTTACTTTTGAAAAGAACAGTATGTTCTTAGTCGAGCAAAGACAAGTGAATCAATTTCCTTGCAGCCATTTACTACCAAAGACGGGATGTCTTGTTAACAAACCTTTCTTAATTTCACCATTTGCTTTCTGGCTTCCTTCTATTACAAACTGCCAAGTGGGCTTGTACAATTCAGTCCTGTCCCAGTGCTGAAAATCTTGTATTCAGAATTTGAGTCAGCGTGGAGGAAGCACATTAAAGGTGTGCTTTAAAAGTACACAGAATACACTTTATTCAGTATGATTGTGGTGAGTTAGCCTTGGCCAGAAGCCAGACACCCACCCAGCTGCTCACTCCCCCTCCTCAACAGGACAGTGGGAGAAAATAGTATGAAAAGTTTATGGGTTGAGATAAAGGCAGGAAGATTGCTTACCAGTTATTGTCATTGGCCATACAGACTTGACTTCTGAAAAATTAATTTAATTTACTGTCAATTAAAATAGATTTGAATAGTGTGAAATAAAGACAAAAAGAATAAAACAACACTTTCTCACCTCCACCCTTTTCCCAGGCTCAACTTCAGTCCTTCACTCCTGACTCCTCTGCCCCCTCTCCCTGAGCAGTGCAGCGGGATGGGGAACAGCAGGTTATGGGGTCAGTCCATAACAGCTCCTCTCTGATGCTTCTTCCTCTTCACACTTTTCCCCAGCTCCAGCGTGGGCCCTTCCACAGGCTGCAGTCCTTCAGGATAAACCTGTTCCACCATGGGCTCTCCATGAACCACAGGGGAATCTCTGCTCAGGTGTCTGGAACACCTCCTGCTGCTCTCACCTTGGTGCTCACAGGACTGTTTCTCACACTTTCCTCACTTCTCTCTGCCTGTGTGGCATTTTTGCCCTTCCTTAAATATCTTTCCCCAGAGGTGCCACCATTTTGTCTGAGGGGCTCAGCTGTGCCCTGCGGTGGGTCCCTTAGAGCTGGCTGTGCCCGGCACGGGGCAGCCCCCACCTCTCCACATAGGCTGCCCCTGCAGCCTCCCCTGCCAGCACCTGGGCACCAGCACCCAACGCAGTGACAAAACAATTTTGTAATTTGTGACTTACACTATTACCATCACTGATGTCGGATGATATGTTTTTCTAACTTAATGTCTCTTTATTTCAAACAATACAGAATCTGGAGAGCCAAAATCTGTTCCCTTCTTGTGAGGAAAATGACAAATCTGGCAAATCATTTAGATTGAAGAAAACAGGGCCTTGGTAGGCGTGGGGGTGGAAGGCTTTAAAATTTTTGTCTCTTGCTGCAAATATTTAAGTATACCTTACTTACCTATAATGTTTGTTGCTTTTTCTTTCAGACCTAACCGTTACCTCCTTTACGACATGGTAGAATACATCTACGCAGTTTGCTTTCGAACCTTTCTTCCATATCCGCTCCCACGTCCTCTCTACCAGTAAGTGGGACCCTTCCTTCACGAAGAACTTGGGATCCACCAGGCAGCACAGAAGCATAAATAACTGTTGCATTGGTTATTTAATATTGCCAGTTATTTAACGTGGTAGGATTGTAGAAACTGCCTTTCCTAGGTACTCATTAGCTAGCTTTGAGTCTTCTGCTCAGATGCAGGCCTGCATTTGATGAGCTAGCACATGAAAGGTGTACTTGTAATAAACTTAACATAACTACTTATTCCAGAGTCACTGAATGGCTTTGCTGAATCAAGAAGTAGCAAAATGTCCTAAGTAGAGACAATCAGTAGCAAACTAAACGAACTTTTAATAGTACCACAGGGAAAATCTGCATGTGTTGCTGACCATAGGCCCTGACAGATTTTTCTGCAGCAGCTTAAGATATTGCTACTGTCAGCTGTCCTTCCAGTCTGGTGAGCACTGCGGCCCTGGATGCAGAGTTGGGGTAAGGGTGGGTAGGGGTATTGATTGACTTTCTAGTTCAGTCCTTTGTATTGATTTGCGCCAGTGTTGGAGGTAAGTTTGTACTGAGGTCTTGGCCTGGGAATTTGAGCAGTGCAGCTGTGAGTAAGCATTTCTTGTCTGTGATTTGAGGGCAGTAACATCTTTAGAAGATGGTAATAAATTGGGAGATAAGAAGGGAAGGGTGTAGCATCACTTCAGTTGACTGCAGTGCATGAACTGCAAAGGCTCTGTTTGCATGTGCTGAGCTGCTTCTGCAGCTGTGTGTTTTGGCCTCAGGGGGCACTGAGGATAGAAGCTGATTTGCTGAATTGCAGCTACTGAGTAATAGTGCATGAAAAAGTGCAGTATAAATCTGAGCCTGGGCCTAGTCCCTTAAGGCATAATCACATCCTTTTGAAGAGCTACCTCAAACAGTAAATGCTCTTTCAGAAGTTGCCCTCAGAATGGTTGAGATGTGTTCATGTTTGGCGTGCTGGTCCCCCTCAATTTTAGTACAATGCAAACTAATAAGCTAAAAAAGTCACCAGGGAACCCTGCTACCAATCTGCTAATATGAATCAACACTGGATTCATTAAACTGATGATGAATAATGCTAGAACAACATCTTAAACTGTTGTGGCTGTTTCTGAATTGGCTGTAAACGCATCAGGTTAACGTGGCTCAGCTGACACAGAGCAGCTTGTTAAAAAGTAACTATGTGGGTGCTTATTAGTTTTATTCACATTTGCTGCAGTCCATGTTATGCTTTTTTCTTTATGGGCTAAACTAAGTGATATTTCATATTTTTGAGAAAAGTGCATCTAAAAGGCGGATAAGCCTAGTTCTGTTTATATACAGTAACTTAGTAATACCGTAGTCTGCCAGGTGAGCACTTCAGTAGGACATTCTACCTTGAATACTGTTGGTCCCGAGATACTGAGCAAGAGCTGTAGCGTTATTTTCTTTTCTCTGGCAGATTTTCTTTCTTTGAAGGGAAACTTCGTTTCTGGAAACTGCAGATATGCTAATCCTCATCCTTTTTATAGATGCAGATTGCTCCAGATTCCATCATCTTGTTTGTACGGCTGTTAACTCATTTAGTTGTCAGCAAGCATGTTTTCTCATGGAGGCATTGAATCAAACTTCGTGACTAATTGGATTACTGCCTACACTACTAGGGAACAGAGTTTGGAGGAAGGGCAGGGGCAAGACTGAACCCTCTGGTGTGTGTGGAATTAGATGTGGAGGTTTACTTTCCCCACCCACTAACGCTCATTTTTACTTGTAGATGTCTGCTCCTCCATTCCCTTCCAAAGTAAAAGAATTAGGAGATCGAATAATTCAGTAGCAAACGGTTAAAGTTACCAGAAACACAACTAAGAACTTGCTGGCTGGCATGTTCACTGCTTTAATGAATTCATAGCTTGCAAGAACAGCTACAGAACAAGCTTTTGCTCATTGTCTATTAAGTGTGAAATATTTTTACCAGTTCTCGTTTTCTTCTGTGCATCTGGATAATGACTATGCTTTTGCAATACTCTTTCTGATTACAGTTTAGTTGCAAGATTCTTTGAGATTAATCCATTTGAACCATGGTTAACACGAGACAAAGTGGACCGGGTAAGTGTAGGACAATCCACAAATTCTTCTTGGGAAATGTTTCATTGTGCATTTGTAACTTGCACTTGTAGTTTTGAATTCAAGGAGTGCTGAAATGTGTGTACATCATGTAGTGTAGTATTTCAGTCAGTTCAATGGCTAGAATTTGATTATAAAGAATTGCTTTCAGACTGTTTGGATACTACAAAAATTTAAATTTTTAAAGGTGTCTATATATAATCTTCCTCAAAAATGGTTATGGTTCCTGCCATACAATTGCTGCAGCTACTGTTCTGGAACCTCGCTCTTAATTTATTTGTCCAGACCTGTTACAGTGCCAAGGGAATACACTGTCAAAGCAGTGTGGAGATTCCTCTGGTGTAGCCTTACAAAGAGTAAAGGAGAGNTCATTGTGATGTAGTCTTTCCACTAGCATTGGTGGAGGAAGAATAGTTAACATCTTTCTCTAAAGAGAAAGTGGTTGAAACAATTGGCAAGAGGGTTATATAACAAGAAGTAACATGGTGGGGGTGGGGAAAGGGCCCAACCTTCTTGAGTGTTAAAAGTGCATGCTTCAGTGCGCCCCCTCCCCCAAAACACATGCTATTGAAAATAACAAAGCCAAAGTAGAGATTGGATGTGCAATGTGCAGCTAAGTGATGCGGGGGGGTGCTCCCCACTTTTAGGTAACTGGTGAGTTTATGTACCTCTAGATGCATTAAAATCACTTATACCATCCAGATAATGGCATTTTTAACAACTTGAGTTGAACTGACAGTGCTGGATACAGCCCAAATTCTCGCTTAACATTAGAGTGCATTTCTCATGAACATGTTGCAACTTCATGTTTATTCCTAACTTCTCAGAGTGTCTAAGTGGGGGTGGAGAAATAACTTGCAAAAAAAAACAACTGCAAGTGAGGAAAAAGTAGGATTTAGCAAGTATTAATGTCAAAGCTGTTGGCATATGTGTAGGTTAGCAAAGATAGTCATGTACTCTGACAGTCTCTAAGCTTGCTGCTCTCTGAAGGTTGCGGGTACTCTCCCAACTATTTTGTAGAATTGGAGTTTTAATGCCTTTTGTTATGGTGCAGTATCAATAGCCTATTTTGACCTGATTGTCCCCAAATTAATTTGAGATAGGGTACTACCGTGACTCTGGGAGAACTGGGTCCTATACTTAAAGCTGCTTACTGAATAGCTGTAAGCAATTAATTTCTATGTTTACATTTCCCCATCTGTGAAATAAACTGGGTTCCTATTCTGTTTGGAAATAATTGTGAAAAACTGTTGACAATATGTATAATGAAGGAGGTAAGCTTTTTCACAGTCCAGTGCAAAACTGTTTTTTGGTTGGTTCCCCCACCACCCCCAATCACTGACTCATCCCCATTACTAGAGAGAGTTGGCATTGTAGTTCTGTTGGCTGTATTGACCCAGGATGTAGATGTAACATCTCCTGAAAACCTTACTTCTAGCTGCCTTGTCATTTATAGAGTTATATTTCATAAAATAAGCCTGTACCACATCACTAAAACTACTGCAATTCAGCTATAGCATGGGTAGTGTAAGAGGGGAGTTTCTCCATGTCACTTCTGTGTCTGGTTGTTCCTCTTCCCCAGCTTTTCATCCTTAAGTAATCTACACAAAATCAGATGTGGTTAACTTAAAGACCTTTCAAGGAACAACAGCATAAGAGAAATCCCCATTTTCTAAGATACAGGTTGTATGTGTTGCAAATATGGTAATAGAATTAAATATTTGTCCTGTACAGGACCCTGTTCTAAACCACGAACAAACAACATACCAAAGGTGATAATTCAACATACATATTCTTGACAAAGCAGAATGTATATAATTGCGGTTCAAATGTGCCCTTACAAGTTTTGCCCAATTTTGTGGTTGCAATGCAGTAATCTTCCTGATAATGTATACCTGATGGAGAGAAAATGAAGACGCTTTCTGCATGTCTCACTGCTATTTATTCCTGAATCTAAATCTGAAGCCTGAAGGACTTTTTGCCAGGTGGAGAACATCTGTATCTGCTGTTGAAGTACACTGGGTACTCGGTACCTTGTATAATTATGCCATAGTTCTGTAGGGCCACATTGAATCTTTTCTTCCTCCCAAGGAAAAACACTGAGCCAAAATCAGTCAAGTAACTGGGACTGACACACAGTTGGCTGAGTCCACATTTGTGTTTGAATAGGTCTTCAGATCTCCTACAAGATGCAGCAGTGTATTGTATTGCAGGGTTCTTTCTTGGGGGAAACAGTCTTAAGTCAGTAGCCTTGAAATTGTAGTAGAATCTCCCAAGAGTTGCCATTTGTAGAAAATTGTTTTGAGACATGTTAAAATGTTTCTAGTACTATGGATTTATTCTAGTTTGTTTCCGTAAAAGAAAAAAGGTGACTTCAGGTATAAGTACACAATGCTTTTTCTTAGTACATGAGTGATTGCATTAGGTGTTATGCTGTTCATTCGATAAAGTGAATTCCCTCTTTCCTCCCCACCCCCCTTCTTTTTAAAGTTTCACACAACAGACATGACATTTCCTGACCTTCCTGGTTTGGAAGACCTGGGTATTCAACCAACATCTCTAGAACAAAAAGCAATTGAAGTTCTACGCCGTCACCGCAGATACCGCTGGTTGGACGCTCAGCTGGAGG